>JAMKQA010000711.1:0-43227 GCA_024699735.1 Posidonia australis | reverse complement strand
CCTAACACCTTCCTCGTTCGTAATAGGAATCCTTACCCATCCTCTGGTTAGCAGACATCCAGCCTTCCCATTTGCATCCCATGCATTCATCCTTTTGTGGTTTTCCTCGTCTTTCCGTTAAAAGACTAGGTGGCGACTCCCTTTTCTTTTTTCTTCTATCCTTGCACCTTCGCCATCATTGGCATGGCTGTGGTCTCCTCTCCACCCCTCCCTTCGGGTCGGGCTCGGTTACGGGCACGGTCACAGATATATTACCTGGTTGTGGTGTTGCATGTATGTCGAAGTTTGTGTGCATGTATGTGTATGTGGGTGAGGTGTGTATTGGGTGACCTTTCAGTGGTCACTCATGCGTGTTTGTTTGATATTTTCCTTAGGTGCAAGATAGGAGTAGGAGTTGCTATTGCACGTGGATATGGAGTCAGTCACACATCAAGGATTTTGAGTAAGCATTTAGTTTAATTTAATTCAGTTAATAGTATTTTTATTTATGTTGCTTATGTTGGATGTAGTTTTAGACTTGACGCAAGTAATTACTGTGGATAAATAAAGAAAAAAAAACGTGGTTAGAAATATGGGGTAACAACTTAGGGTTGGGTCGTTATAGGTATTATCAATACTTAGGTTAGCTAGGAGCACTAGCCTAGGGATGTCTGGTCGACAACTCCATATTCTATAGTCCTACACCATGTGTGTTGATTTTCTTGCTTGGCTGAGTGTGGAGCTGTGATCGGTTTAGTGAGGTGGTTTGTTTAAGCTCCTTACCCCATGGAGTGTGGTTTTTGGTGCTATCCACTAGTTTCATGTGGATTAAGCACCGCATGGTCGTGGGAGTGGTGGCAGCTGTGTTTGGGTTGAGACTCAGTGTTGGCATGTGGGGTAGGGGACCTTGCTATGTGTGGGAGGCTAGATGAGTCTTGTCACTGAGAGTGGTACACATCTGTTGAGTGTATTGGTCGGGTTGATACACAATGGTTGTGGAAAGACAGGATATTACAAGGGGATATCCTAAGTCCTTTAAGGGGGTTAGGTACCCCATGATTAGCCTACTAGAGGATGTGTTTTCCCTGCCACCATCCTGTGTTGGGTCATTGGTGTTAATTATGGGAGACGGAGGTGTTGCGGTTGGCTGCCACTTGTGTAGACTTCATGATTGGCTATCGATGGGAAGACTGATTACTTTGGATGTTACTGATTACTGTTTGTTGTGTGCTATTGTCCTTTTTTGATTGATTGTTGTCTTCCATTCTTGATTGTTGTTGTTGTAGCTATCTGTGTCTGTTGTTGGTTATTAGGTGTTCTTGTGTTAGTGTGGAGGATGTCTGCAGCTATGTCCTCCTATTATTGCATCTAGGTGAAGGGAGAAGCTTCCCAAGTGTGTGTTGGTTGTTGTCTTTTGTTGTTTGGTGTCTCTATCTGGTGTTGTCTAGTTTTGTGTTAGTGTGGAGGATGCTTGGAGTTCGATCCTCCTGTTGTTAATTTTGGGTGACTTCAAGAGTCCCTAGATAGTTGTTGTTTCTTGGTGACCTGGTTGTCTTCAAATGTTTGTTGTTTGGTTGATGATTTGGTTGTTGTTTCTGAGTGATCTGGTGGATCCCTCGATGTTATTATTTATTTGATGGGTTGATTGTTGTTCCTGAGGGACCTAGTAGGCCCCCAAATGTTGTCAGCTTAGATGCTGTTTCTGAGTGACTTTGCGGGTCCCTAGATGTTTGTTACCATAGACATCTCGATTTTGCTGTCATTTGGAAATAGACATCATGGGTAGTGCTTGGGCTACGGTGGACCCAATTTGATCCTTTAAACCCAAAAATAAGATAAAACCTACCCTAAAACCTAAACCAGTAGCCCGAGCCCAAACCAAACACCATAAACATAAACCCATCTCGGGCCATAATGATAAATCTAAGACATAAACCAAAAAATAAAGCAAAACTAAAACCAAAGTTAAACCTAAACATAAATCGAAAAAATGAAACATAAACCTAGAAAAAATAAAGTAACCCAAAGAAAAAACCAAACCAAAATCACACCTAAAAGAGTAAATAAACACAAACCAAAATCCAAACCAAACCCTAAAAAAAAAAACACAAGCCCAAAACAATAAGGCCATACCATAAGCCCAACCTAAACCCTAAGCCCATGCAATCCTATCTCAACCCTTGAAACCAATTCCAACATAACCTCATAACCGAAACCCTAATGCTACTCCTTTAGTCAATCCCAACCATTCATTTAAACCCAAAACACATCCTACACATCCCATGCAAAGCCCTACCCTATAAAAGCTTACCCCACATAAGGGAACCCTAGCATTAGAGGTAGAGAGGAGTTTTTGGAGGCACATAGAGAGAGTTTTAGGAGAAGAAGGAGATTCACGTAAAGAGAGAAGAAAGAGAAAAACCCTAGCAAGAGGAAAAGGAGAGAGACACCCACGAAACCCTAGCCTTCATGTGATAGAGAGGAGGATGGAGACATCCATAGTAGCCCCATGCCATCCTCCACGTCCCACAGCCTCCACCATTGCCGGAGGACGTCGAATATCGTCCACCACACAGGTATAGTCTTTTATCCTTGTAGAACTCGTATACATGCTTGTTATTTTCATTTTAACGTATATCAGTGTTTATTCAAAGGTTTTCTCGCTGTTTTATCTTTGTTTTACACATTACGCATGTTATCTGGCGATGGGTCGTCGTCCACGCAAGGCCAACAACCTTTGAGTGTGGACGGTGATCCCTCTCCCTCGTTTTCGCATGCATTAGGTCTTCCTCCATGCCCACAGTCTACAAGAACCCAACAAATACGAACACCATGTCCGAACTAGTCGCTTTCCACCCATGAACTCAACACCCATGCCCCATGTCCAAACCACCCTCCTTCAACCCTTACCCAATTTAAACTCCTTTCCATGCATGACCCCCCATCAGTCCAACGACTTTTAGACCAACCCATACAATGACCTATAGTCCCCAAAAGCCCTAGATTTGTGTAAGAGTGAGAGGGAGAGAGATGGGCAGTCTAGAGGACCCAACATCATTGCTAACAGTCCACCAAAACCCTATGTAACACCCCGATTCTGGGTACACTACTAAATCACAGTATCATAAGCAAAATAACACTAATTACAGTAAAATTAAATAACTGTAACTAAGGCTCACCTTTAGGATCTCAATGTGCGACTAGAAGCTCCGACTCCTGCATTGGAACTCGACTACCTGAAAACCAAACAAGTATGCGTGAGTGACATCTAAGTCACCCAGTATGTGCCCCAAACACACAGACACATTTCTTTGCAAAACTATTAAAATCACCTTTTTAACTTTCAAAGGTTCGTTTTCTTTGGAAATCCTCTTTTCTTTTTTATTTGAAACCACTTGGGAATTTAATCCTAAATTCATACTTTTTTCAAAAACCATGTTTGTTTTCTTTTCTCAAAACATTTGGAAACTTATTCCAAAACCACATTCTCTTTTAGAAACACACCTTTGCATTTTCTTTTAAAACCTTTGGAATTCATTTTCGAAAACATGCCCCTTTTAATACTTGGGATTTCTCCCCAAAATCACACTTTCAAATTCACATTTCTGACCAGATCCAGCCTAAAACACAATGCCTCTCGGGCTCAAAAAAAAATCATAAATACTGGCTGGTAATTGGTTAAAACATCATCATTATTTCATCTTAGGATTTTAGGACCATTCATAAGTCCAATCCTGGTCAAATTACATTTCTTTTCATTTTACGTTTCCACTTTTCTTTATTGTTGCTACCTTGATCAGGGGTAACCAGGCACACAAGCAGTAGGCGAGGAAATCATTTCCCCTACCTCCCTGCATTGCCGCAGTGAAATTCCCCGTGCAGGATGCCACCACCTCGACCAACCGGCCTCAATTTCTTTTTCATATATGCAAGGGGATACGACTTTGTATGATGCCCCATCGGTGACCCGAACAACTAGGTACAATGACCCAAGCTCAGCCTACACCGTTGGTGACCCGAACAACTAGGTTCAATAACCTAGGCTCATCCTACACCGTCACGAGCTTAGTGACCCAAACAATTAGGTATCACGACCCAGGTTCAACCTACACTGTCTCAAGCTTGGCAACCACAGTCGTGTTTGGCAACTGGTTTCATTGAAGCCTCATACTCCTACCACGTTGTCGACACCAACCCCCGTGGCTCCTTAACACATTATTAGTGTTTCATTATCAAAACTTTTTAAGCTTTTCTTTTCAAAACCATTTCCATTTCATTCCTTTCGTTGCAGGAATCTGTCTCCATGCAACACTTGACCCTCCACTGGGGTCCCAACTCATCTCATTAAAAGCCATGCTTAAAATCATAAATTGGGTCTCATGCCCAAAAATCACACAAAAATCGACCTTTTTGTTCATTTGTAGGGTCTAAAACCCAAAACCCTGCCCAAATCTATTTATTTGGGTTCCATAGTCCTCCATGACATTTTCATGGGGAAAACACCATTAACACATGCTTAATGTCAATTTAAAACCTTTTATTTCCATCATTTATGCCATTAATTCATATGGGTTAGGGGGTGAAATCGGCAGACCGAATTCAAATTCGGTATACCGAATACCTTCGGTATACCAAAACCCCCTATTTCGGTCGACCAAGAGATTTTGGTTTGCTGAAACCAGGGATCCTGGCACAATCTGTCAGGATTTCAGCATACCGAATGAGTTTGGCATATCGAATTTCCCACAGACAGGGCACACTCCTGTTCCAAGCGGCGAAAATCGCCCAAGGTGGGAGCCCTGATCGAACCTCTCAAATACACACCAAAATTTCCCAATAAATCATGAGGTGTAGACCCTTGAGTCTACTTCAAAACCCCTCAAACCATTCCTCAATCCATTAACTATGTGACTCATACGAAAATCACAAAGGGGAAGAGCTCAGTTTAACTTACTGTAGCTTACATCCCACAAATCCATACGAATCCACCAAAATCCATCCTAATCGCATGATCTCTACATGTTCATGCTATTTATCACACTCCCATCCATTCTATGATTTTTCTATGATTTTACATGCATTTTATCTCTATTTCATACATTTAACATGATCTACTGGAAGCATGTAAACGAGCAAGGAGAGGGGCCACGTACCTCGAGTGGCACTCTGGTGATCTTCCTCACTCCCCGGTGAGTCTCCTCTAGCCCCAGCGAAGCCTCATCCATCGGCGATCTACCCCAACTAGCTCCTCCTCAGTTGCGCGCTGCCTGCTCTCTCTCCTCCTCCTTTCCTTTCTCGCCACCCTCCTCCTCTGCCCACTCCTACCTCCCTCTCTTTATCTTTGCCTCCTCCCACATGGCGCCAGCCATCCATTCCGTCGGAGGAGACGGGGAGGCACGAGCCTCCTTCGCTGGTGGCATGGGCGTGGAAGAAGAAGACGGGGAAGGGGTGGAAGGGTATGGCTTGTGAGAGAGAGAGAGAAAAAGGAAGGAGAAAATAAGGAAAGAAAAGACAGGCATGTAAATCGAAGCAACTGTGCATCCTCAAATCGGACTCCACATTGGTCCCAAATCACAAGCAGGAGCACAGCAAGCCAACCACAAGCTCACACATCCAAGAAATAACAGATTATCCATTAATAAACCATTTATACAATATTACAATTAATTACATGGTTTACAAGTAAAAATGGATAATCAGGCCAAGATGTCACACCCTAGCCAAGTTGTCCAATGAGAGAGAGTGATAGAGAGAGAAAGAGGGAGAGAGAGAGAAACCAACCCTCCACCAGAACCACAAATCCATGCATCCAGGAGAGAGATAACAGGACTTAACCTTGCATGCGAGAGGAGGAAGACGACCACTAGTCCCTATAACGAGGGGTGACTAGTCTCGTCGCCAGACCCATAGGTGACGAAATCAGGTGCCTATCAGAGAGCCGACAGATGATCCATGGAACATTTTTCTAGTAGGCTCTTATTTGTTTTACTATTTGCGTTGATTTTTATTACCTGCAGTAGTGATCTGAATAAATATTGTAGACACCCCGATTTTGAGGTGACTGATTGATGAAACTCCAGATGTTGCTTTGGATGTGGCTAGCCCTTGAATCCCATTAGCCAACCAATCCCAAGCCTATAGCAAGCCCGTAGCCCAACTAGAACTCCCATAGGTAGGAGAGAGCACCTAGAGAGAGCATCTAGCTAGCACACTTCCCTAGCACACCTAGCTAGCACATCTCTCTAGCACACTTAGCTAGCACACCTCCCTAGCACATCTAGCCAGCACTTTTAGCTAGCGCACCTAGTAGGCACACATGCTAGGTGCACCTGCCAGACGCACATAGCAGACGCACCTAGCTGACGCACATCCCAGGCGCGCAGCCACTTCGCAGGCTACGGGCTGCTGGCTTTCCACCTCCCATGGCTGTTACCTCCAGCAGCGAATATGCCATGGAATCTTCTAGGCCTTTTGTCTGCGAGGCTCTCCCCATTCCCATGAGTTAACCATGAGAAAATCCTATATAAGGACCCCCATAGGTAGCCATAAGAGAGGTTAGAAAATTCTGAGATGAAGTTAGAAACCCAGAATTCTGCAATTCTGCTCTAAGCTAGCTTCTTGCATGAGCTATACCCTCTGTCCAGCAGCATATATTCGCTTTTTGGAGCATTCCCTTGCATCCCAAGGCTTCCTTGGTCCTTCCAAAGCAACAAGGGTCTCTTTATCTCTGAAATTTCGAGAAGGAACATCTTGAGAGGTAGGCCTTCTACCTTTTCTTTCTTTTCAGTTATATTTTCAGAAAACATGATAAAGCATGCTTAAAATCCTACATATAGACTGATTTATTCCATGTTTTATGAAGTTTTTATGATAAACATGTTAGTTCTCTATGCAAAATAATCTCCATGCTAGTCTTTGCTTTTGTTTCTAGCATAAAGCTTGCATAAGTTGTCCTCTTTTTATCATTTCTTTGCACATAGCTTTGCCACGCACCCTTTATGTTTTTTTGCACAAAGATATATGCTTATGGTCATCGTTTACATGCATTCTGATTGCAATCATCCAAAACATGTCTATGCTTTGGCATTCTGCATGCTTTCATGCATGAACCCATCAACTTGTTTTAATTCTAAATGCATGATTTACATGATGATTTTCGATCGTATGCATCCCCATCATGTTTTCAGTTCTTAGTAATGGCATGAACCTATCTGCATTAGCACGAATCGCCCTTTATCTCTGCTGGGGCGGATTCTGGATCAGATTGCAGTCTGATCTAGACTCCCTAGGGCGCATAACTCAGGCGCACCCGACCCGCGCACCTATCTGGCGCACCCAGCAGGCGCGCCAGACTGGCCAGAGATCAGAGCACTCGCATTGCATCGTTGCTTGCATGACTTTACCGCAGGGTTTTGAGTTTGTTTCTTTTATGATTGATTCTCCGATATACCCAGATGTTACCTACATGTTTTTCAGTCTTGTTTGGATTGTTTTCCGTCTGTTTTCTTCATTCCATCATTCAATTCCAGGCTGAATCTGGTAGGCAATTGCACCTTACTCCTTTGTGGAGAACCTTGTGCATCAGCCCATGATCTGGTGGCTGGACTGGATCCTGCATCCTTCATCTAGCTTAAATAGGTTGGATCTTATGTGAGGCTACTGGCTCTTGAGCACAAGGTCCATAGTCATTGCATTTACATCTCTAGCATTTTAATGCATGTTTTCCAAGTTTTACAGAATGATTTCTACTGCATACCATTTCCAAAGTGCATTCACTGATGTTTTGGCTTTTTGTGGCTTTCTTTTTTTGCCTCAGCATACTATACTGGCCCACCTAGAAGCACATAGGTGGCGCACCAGACTGACGCACCATTCTGGCGCACCAAACAGGCGCAGTGGCCTGTTTTCAGTAATACACAACATGTTTTTCATATGTTTTGCTTGCTTTCTCGACCTGATTTCTTCTGGGTTTTTTCCATGGCTTTCTTCCTTGATGCATTAGGAAGGCACAGATATGTTTTCAGCAGTTTTCCTACATTTTAGATTGCATTAGGCATATAGAAAGCAAGGATGAAAACTCGTTCAAGATATTAGATCTTTGATCTTATTATGCAATATTGTTGCATCAACTCTTGACTTGGCACACGAGCGATATTCCTGAGCATTAGGACACACCCCTACACATCATGCAGCTATACTTTAGACACCACTCACATTTGCATAGCATGGCATATCGGCCTCGGGCGTACAGCAAAAGGCTGCAAGGCCAACATTCCATAGCAAAAGAGAAATCAATAGAAGACCGATTTATCGGGCGTACGAGGGTGCCTAACACCTTCCTCGTACGTAACAGAGATCCTTACCCGCATTTCTGGTTTGCGCAACCCCTTTTTTATTTGTTCTGCATGATTTTTCATATTTTATATGGTTTTCCTCGTCTTCCATTTGAATAGACTAGGTGGCGACTCCTGCATTTTGCATTATTTTATTTTTACCGTGGCTTTGTCGACTTTGGCACATAATTATTTGTTGCCACCTCCGACGGCATGGTTACAAATATAACTGAAAATATTCCTGCCCACTGTCGTTTTGGCTTTTTATCGATTTCTAGGACTATTTTCTATCCACCAATAGGGTGGAAACTATTTGCTTGACAGCAAGGGTATAGTTCTTCAGGATCCACTATCTGGTTTGATTAATTGAGCAGAGCGAACCTGGGCCGGTGCAAGTCACCTACCCATACTCTGTTTCTGTTGTGATTATCAGGTCAGGGGACCTAAGGTGTCCTGGGGGCTTGTTTTAGACTTCACCTTTCTCCCTAAGTCTATAGCAAACCCTAGTAGAAACTTGATATCTTGTTGTTTTGTGTTTATTTATTGCTTTGTGGTTTGCTAGGATCGACCCATAAGGACAAAATCCTAGGTTACGAGTTCCTCTTTAGAGAGATAAACCCACAGTCTAGGCCCTATTGGTGGACCCTAATGAAGGTCAATGAACGGTACCAAAGATCCCAAAATCCTATTGAATTCCCCCTAGGATCCTTGAAATCAACTTCACTCTTGCCATAGGAACCTGCATGATTGAGCAAACACAGATTAATCAAATCATTAAGTAAATATCTGAACCCATTAAAATCGACGTTTTCTCTGGAACTTGATTGCTTAAGTAGATTTGTTTGACGTCTGATCTGTCTAAGATAGATTTGGGCTGTTGGACCAACTTGGGGTTCTTACTGCCATACTGAGAGGCGATGCCCTTCGTCACCAAATAGAGCGGTGATAAGATCCGACGCTGCCTAGAAGGGCAACATCAGGAGAATTGTTCTGTTTGACTTGTTTGCTAGATGATGTGCACGTTTATACCTCATAAGAACCTCTGCATGGCATTGCATATTACCTGTTTGAGCCTACCTTGCCATTTATTCACAAATGTTCATGTTTAACTTGGTTTAATGAGTTTTGATTGACATTTTCCTTGCTTTACTTGCATCCATATAGCATTAAACATCGTGCCCATTTGGGCATAGATTAATGACATTCATGCATGATTTCTTGCATATCTTGCAAGGGCGTACAATAATCGGCATAATCACCAACATCATGTCCCAAATTGGCTTCCATGCATTGCACAATGCATATCGCCCAAGGGCGTACAGTAAATAGCATTCGTGCTAACATAATGTCCTGAACGTAGCATGTGGTGTTTTCCATCATGTTTCTTCTGATTTCCTGCTTTCATCTTTAGGGTAAGGATGTTTACTATGTCAAGCGCTTGTGGACCATCGGTCTAGAACTCGTATAGCATGGATGAGCATTAGGTTACATGATATTCACCTCTAGCATTTTGTTTGTTTTCACATGACATGAAACACGCATCTATCTTAAACATAAGAAAGCGAACATTCGCATTGCCACACACACAAGTGGAAAAGTGTAGAAAGACTGATTTGTCGGGCGTACGGGGGTGCCTAACACCTTCCCCGTGTGCAATAGGAGTCCTTACCCGTTTCTCTGTCCACAATGACCTATGTGTTATCCATTGGCCTTGGAGTCCTTTCTTTTGTTTATTTTGTTTGTTTGTTTTGCAATGCATCACATTGTTTTTGGTTTTCCTCGTCTTTCTGTTAAATAGACCAGGTGGCGACTCCTCTTATCCATTTGTTTTGTTTTATGTGCTTTCTAGTGTTTTCGAGTCAAGCATCCCTTCCCTCGGACTGACCACTCCCACCATGGCCCTATCAGTCTCCCCCCACGCCGGCATGGTCATAGTTACCTTTTTGGGTGTGTGTTTCTGGAAGACTTGGTGGGTCCCTAGATATTTGATGTTGTTTGGTTGCTTGATTGTTCATTCCTGGGTAACTTTGGTGGGTCCCCCAGATGTGTGTGGCTTTTCGTGTGCTATCTGGGGTATCTTGTAGGATGCCTTATTTTGTTACGGTTGGGGGCACCCTATTTGGATGTCCAGTTATGTTTTGCTTGGTTGTGGTTTGAGTGATTAGGTGCCATTCGAACGGTGGAGATTCTTTCTTTGAATTGTTCTCTTTTGGTGTGTCGTGTTGGAATGCCTAGTTTGTTTCCTATTTGTTTTTTGTTTGTAGGTGGGTCAAATGGCATTGTGCTATTCGATCTGTGGAGATTCTTTCTTCTTTGTTGCTTTTGGGTTCTTTTTCGGAAGAGAAGGGTTGAGTCAGTGGAGGTTGTGTTCTAGAGCTGGTGGAGTGCCATTCCAGGGGTAGTCCTTGGAAGCAAGTAATGCCTAGTTTCACTGATTTGTAGGGTACACTCCAGATTTGTGAAAGGCTTCACTATGACTTAGTAGCAGAGCTCCCTCCATGCCAAGGATTATGGGAGATTTTCTTGCGGAAGAGAGTGATAATTATGGGCATGTCATGTGGAGTTTGGTTGTTGTTGACTAGGCTGAGCATCAGAGTAGCGTAGTGAAGTTGGTGGAGACTGGTTACACCTGGTCACCCCTGTGATTTGTGTGTTTGCCAGAGAAACTCAAGATGTTTCCATGACTTTGGGGACACCATGGTAAGCTTGTGGTTGAGGATTTCGAGCTCGAAAAGGACTCCCAACCATGGAGTGGTGGAATGTGGCTTAGGAAAAGTTGTATTTTTTGGTGTTTATCTAGACCTTGATAGGGTGAAACAGCTAAATGGGGGGCGTAGTCCTACCTGTTGGTCCTTGATTTTTGGGGGGCACTGCAATGCTAATTGTCAGGGGCCACGAGATGGCCATCCAAACAATTTGGTACCCTCAGTCTTTTGTCTTGAGAATTTTGAGGATGAAATCCCTTTAAGGGAGTTAGGATGTAACATCTCAAACCTTAATCTTTCTACTTAATCATGATTAATAATAATTAATTAATGATTAAGTTATTTTTGGTGAAGGTTGCTGGCTTTGGTGTGTATTGACATGTGAGTGTGCAGGGTCGAGATTAGAAATAATGCTGGATGCCATAGTGTTGCCGTGACTCCAATCCGTAAGTTATTTCATCTAAAGTATTTCTTCATTCTCTAGGGGTGTTTACACAAAATTTGTGCAAAAAAAATTTATAAAGAAAGACGGCTCATGCATCATGAGGAGGAGAGGGGGAAGTCAGCCAATGACTGCATGCATTCATATATATATATAAAAAACAAAAGAGAGGAGAATAATAGAGTGGAGTGCTCAAGAAGAATCCAAAGAAGGAAGGAGGGAGGGGTGAAATAGAGAGGAGGAGGCTGAGGTGGGAAGATAGGGCAGAGGATGGCTTGTGCAAGAGGTGGGGGAGAAGAAAAGAAAAAAAAAGACAGAGAAAGAAGAAGAAGAAGAGAGGAAAAAGAAGGAAAGGAAATAGAGAATGGTACACATCCCATTCTTTGTTTTCTTCATGTTTAAATTTGTTTTTGATCTAAACATGTGGCTAACGTTGATTTCTATGTGTGGGAGAAGATTCATGATTTTTAGCCATTTTTCCATGATTTTAGCAGTAATTTTCGTGTGAATGGCCATTGTTGAGTGTTTTGAGCCTTCATGGTTAAATCTTGAATAACTTGAGTTATACATGTTGGATTTGAATGATTTTTGTTCCATTCAAAATTAGACTTGAATATCTTTGTTTTAGTAGCTTACTTGTTAAATTTCATGGCTTGTAGAAATAACAGTGGTTGTGCAAAAATTGAAGACCCATTAAGTTGTGCTAGTTTGAGACTTAGAGCTTCAATCATTTATATCTTGAATCATGAGTAATGGATTCAAATGTTTTTTGTTCCATGTGAAAGTAGACTTAAAAATCTTCATTTCGGTATATTACTTGCAATTTTTCATGATCTGTGGAGGGATCAGTGAGATTTATAATTCAAGCAACCCAAACTGGTTTTCTGCTTTGGCTTTTCTATAGAACTTGCGGCACACCTTGTAGGTGCACCCCAGGGGAACACTTGATAGGTGCACCTCAGGGGTGCACTTACTAGGTGCACCATGGCCTGGCAATGCAACAACTTCACCCAGGAATCATAGGGTGGCCTAGGTTTGGTATTGTTTTTATTTAACGATGTCTTGACCTTGTAGGTGACTTTGGTATAATAATGTCTAGAATAGTCATTAGAATGGTTTAGGGAATGCTTAAATAAAGTAGTAGGATTACAATGCGTGGTAATTAATTTAAAAGATTATATCACCTAGAAATACTAGGTTCTTCCCTAAATTGCTTGAATAAACTTTAAAGTTAATGATCCGACCTAGGTTTGGAAGTGATTGATTCTTGATGCGGTGCAATGAACTAAGTATTCAGTTGCATTGTTTAAGTGTAGAGCTTGTGGTTTTCATTGTGTTTTCTGTGCGGCTTGTGATACGAAGTTTTGTGGTGTTTTGATAATGAGTTTCGAACAAATGCTTTGAAAATATTCCCGATAAATGGTTTTGGAAATGATTATTATGGATGGATTCTTGTAATGAAAATATTTTTGAAAATGATTTCGCAGAAGAAGATGCATGATTTAAAAAGGTTTTCTGTGGTTTTGGTTGGATCCATGTGGCGGTAGGACCATAGTCGATAAGGGGTAAGGCCTCTATGAAATCAGTATGTACCCTACAGCGTGGTTGCTAGCGACGAGAATGGGTGAAAAAGACCATGACTCTTTGAGGTATTGTAGGGCCCTAGGTGGTCAAGCACCAAGGGGCGTCGTGAGGACGCACCCCGTGCGAGTTTGTGTGACTTGTGGGGTCATGGTACTGTGAGGCCTATGATACCGAGGCGGGTGGACTCCTGCACGGGGTGGTTCATTATAGTAGTGTAGTAGGGTTGGGGTTGGTGCCTCGCCAACTGCTAGTGGATGGGTCGGTCACCTGTGTCTAGGGTGACATAATGAGTTTTAGTCAGATGGTGTGTGCTTGGTTTTTAGTTAGACCTGGCATTCGATTTTGTTGTTTTAGCCAGATTTTAGCTTTGTGGTTTTTAGCTAGTTTCTAGCCATGATTTGGATATGGTCGAGCTATATGCTGTTTGTGTTTTTGGATGGAACCTAGTTGAGGATATGCTTTCTGGAATGCATAAAAGTGATTGCAAAGATGCATGGAATTTCAAAAAAAATGAAAAGAGTGTTCTACAAAGGCATGATTTGAAATATGCCTTTTATGCAGAATGGAACCGAGACTTTGTGTTTGGTATGGCACTTTGGTGCAGTTGTGGGCTTGATTTGGCAAGTGTAGCCATATCAAGTATGCATAAAGGTTTTGGAAAGCATGTATATGGTTTTTGATAAGTAAAGAAAATGGTTTCAAAAACATTGTTTTAAAGACTAGTGGCATGTTGGGTAGTGACATATGACCTGGTTGTGGTGTTGCGGTATCCAGCAGACATGCCAGAGTTTGTGTGCATGTATGTGTGCATGGGTGAGGTGTGTACTGGGTGACCTTTCAGTGGTTACTCATGCATATTTGTTTGATGTTTTCCTCAGGTGCAGGATAGGAGTAGGAGTTGCTAGTGCATGTGGAGATGAAGTCTGTTGACCACACATCAAGGGTTCTAGGTAAGCATTTAGTTTAATTTAATTCAGTTAATAGTATTTTTATTTATGTTGCTTATGTTGGATTTAGTTTTAGACTTGATGCAAGTAATTATTGTGGATAAACAAGGAAAAAAATGTGGTTAGAAATTTGAGGTAATGACTTGGGGTTGTGTCATTACATAAAAATCTTCACATAAAGTCTTATTTGTCGATCCAAAGATTATATCATCAACATAAATGTTTACTATCAATATGTCATTATTCACATTCTTTGTGAATAATGTCACATCAATTAATCCAATTGAGAATACTTTTTCAATCAAGAATTTCTTTAACCTATCATACCATGCCCTAGGTACTTGTTTTAATCAATATAATGCCTTATTTTGGTTAAAGACATGATCAAGGTACTTCTCATCCTCAAATCATAGAGGTTGCTTGACAAAAACCTCTTCTTCAATAATACCATTTAGAAAGACACTTTTGACGTCCATTTGAAATATTTTAAATCTCATATAACTAGCATAGGCTAACAACATCCTAATTGATTCCAACCTTACAATTGGTGTATAAGCTTCATCAAAATTTATCCCTTCCTCTTGATTGTACCTTTGTGCTACCAGCCTAGCCTTATTTCTAACTACGTTCCCAGATTCATCTAACTTATTTCTAAAGATCCATTTTGTGCCTATAATCTAATGGTCTACAGGTTTTGGGACAAGTTCCCAAACATTATTCCTCTTAAATTGATTTAATTTCTCATACATGGTAATAGTCTAGTACTCATCACCACAAGCTTCTTCAACATTCATAGGCTCAATGGATGAGATGAAAGCATATGTGGTACTTTCATGGTCTAATTTTAATCTAGTCAATATTTCTTCAGAAACCTCACCTATAATGAGTTCCTCTGAATGACCGACATATATTGCCATTCTTTAGTTCTATTTTCTTGTTTTTCCTTATTTTGGTTGATTTCTTCATTATTTAAATTTTTAGATTTATTTTCAATATTTTCCTCTTCACTTTCAATATTAATTTTTTTATTAATATTTTCATCAAAATTTACGTGCAAAGATTCTTCCAAAGTTAATGTTCTTTTGTTGTAAACCCTATGAGCATTGCTTCTTGATGAATAACTAAGAAACATTCCTTTATTAGATTTTGAGTCAAATTTATCTAAATTATCCTTAGTGTTCAAAATAAAACATTTGCAACCAAAAACTTTAAGATATGAAATTTCTGGAGTTTTTCTAAATCAAAGTTCAAAAGGAGTTTTGTTTAAAATAGGTCTAATTAAAACGTAGTTTGAAACATAGCAAGCAGTGTTTACAGCTTCTACTCAAAAATGTTTTGGCAAATTATTTTCACCAAGTATGGTCTTAGCCATTTCTTGTAATGTTCTATTTTTTCTTTCAACTACTCCATTTTATGGAGGAGCCCTTGGAAAAGAAAAATTATGATTAAATCTGTTTATTTCACAAAAAATTTCAAATTCTTCATTGCCAAATTCTCCACCATGATTACTTCTTATTTGGATGATTTTCAAATCCATTTCATTTTGAACTTTCTTGCAAAATTTTGGAAATTCATGAAAGGTATCAAACTTATTTGCCAAAAATAAAACCCAAGTAAAATGTGAAAAATTATCTACAATAACAAACGCATATCTTTTTCCTCTTAAACTCAAAGTTCTACTAGGACAAAACAAATATATATGAAACAGTTCTAATGGTTTGGTCGTAGAAATCACATCTTTAGATTTAAAAGAAGCTTTAAATTGCTTTCCAAGCTAGCATGCATCACAAAGCTTATCCTTTTTGAAATCTAGTTTTGGTAAACCATTAACAAGTTCACCTTTGGATAATTTAGATAACTAACTCATACTGGCATGGCCAAATCTCCTATGCCATAGTCAATGTTCGTCATTTGAAGCAACAAGGTAGGGGTTTACAATATTTGGTTCATAAGAAAATTTTATTTTATAAACATTATTTTTCCTAATTCCGGTAAAAGTTACCTCATTAGTTTAGAATCAATTATGGTGCATTCCTTTTTGTCAAAGATTACTTTGTATCTTTTGTCACATAATTGACTAGTACTAAATAGATTAAGCTTTAAACCATCAACTAATAATACATTTTCGATAGAAGGATTATCAAGATTACCTACATTCCCGATTCCGACTATCTTTCCTTTGGTGTTATCTCTGAATGTGACAGTCCCTTCATCTTTTGAACTTAATGTGCTTAGGAGATTGTAGTCTACAATCATATATCGAGAGCAGCCACTATCGAGGATCCATTTTGAGTTCATCTTGTGCCTGCATTATGAGATGCGAGTAGAGTTTTAGGTACCCACGTCACAATGGGGTGAGTTCTATTTATAATTTTTCCATTTTGATTTCTTGGAACCCATTTGAGTTGGCTTTGGCTTTTTACAACAAATATATATTTTCCTTTGATTGTAGCTCTTATGAATCCATTCTCATAAGGTACATATTGAAATTGTAAGAATCCTAGGCCAAGTTTATGTAAAGATGGTTTTTGATTTGAAAGTAGTCTATCAAGATTTTCTTTTCCCTTTGTAAATTTAGTTGTAGTATCAAGTAAGTCATTGCTTTTGTTTTTCATTGAGGCAATATCATTTTCCAAGTTTTTATTTTGTACTTCATGTGATCTATACTCATGTTGTTGTTGGAAAAGTGCAATTACACATTTTTTTTTGATGATATCAAAGTGATAATATTGTATATTTGATTACCTTGAAATGTTATTTAAGAAATGTATAGTGTGGAAATCAAGGAAGATGACTTGCAATGATTCGCATGAAGATGTACTTGAAGAAAAAGCAAGCAATTGAAAAGAAGAATCATGGAAGAAATTATGAAGTTTATTTGTAAACAATTGATATAATTTTTTCTATTTTTATTGTAATATCTAGGATATGTAATAAGCTCCCAACATAGGTCAAAAGCCTAGAAAAATAGGCACACCCGTGAACCAAGGTGCATTTAGGCCCAACATATCTAGGATAGGAAGACATCAGAAAAATCTTGCATTTAGATTCAAGGTTGCATTCGACATACTGAACAGTTTTGGTATACCGAAATTTGGAGTTCATGGGTGTCACACCCCAAATTTCCATAATAATTTAAAACAAATTAAATTACAGGAAATTAAAAGCTAAACAGAAATATCAACTACTAGGAATCTGTGTGTGCGACTACAAGACTTTAGACTATATGCACTATACTAGAACCCAACTGCATGCCTACACCAGCAACTCAAAACCACAAAAAACAAGCGTTAGTGACAGAAGTCACCCAACACGCACCACACAAAATAGTGGAAAACAAAACTATGTTAATTTTCTTTTAAATTTATTTCACAATCATTTTCTCTAAAATCCCATAAGCTAGGTTCATAAGGCCGAAAACCACAGCAAACGTGGCCCACACCGGCCAAAATAGCAAACTGGGCTCAACGAGCCCAAAACCACAAATAAGGCCCTCAATGGCCAAAACCACACACAGTGAGTCAGGAAGCCCGACGTCAGGCAACCAACTCTGGCAACAAGCAGCCACCAAAGTGCATTGCACTTCCACGGTGTGCCACCCTGTGTAGGAGCCAACTACTGTCCCACGATCCTCCTACTTGGAGAACCATCATAGAGCCAACCCCTCCTTGGGAAGGTAGTCCTATCTCTCAGGACTCTATCAGCTACGGGGCACGTATCCCACCGACACTAGCCACCACAGGGTACGCCTCCTCACGGTGTCCACGGTGCTCAGGAAGGAGTGTCATACTTCCACACCCGACAACACCCGAGCCTCAGTGCTCACAGCGACAGTAGGAGTATCATACCTCCCCGTCATGCCACAAGACACCTCAACCCGTGGACCACAACCTTAGCCTTAAGACGACAGTCAGGGAGTCTCATACCTCCAAGATCTGATGACCCTCAGCCCTAGGTATCTCGGTCCCCAACCTCAACTAGGGAGACATACCCGACCACCTGAGAATGTCGTCACATTCCCTGGTCCCGACGACACGATCTCATGATGTCTCAGCTTACACAAAGGAAACTAGGAAAACCATTTTCCAAAATGGCCAACTCATCTCTTTGAAAACCATTTTCAAATCATTTTATATCTTTGGAAACTCTTTCAAAACCTCGACAAAATGGCACATCAGGTGTCCCATAGGACCACCACTGACGGCCCACAATCCCATCTTAAATGGACAAAACAAACTATTCCGAAAAATATTTGGAAATTAGATTTATAAAACAGCTGGGCCCTGATTCGGCATATCGAAATAGATTCGGTATATTGAAAATCCTTGGATTGGAAGACCGATTAGGATCGGTCGACCGAAACAGGTCAACAGTCAACACTCATGGCCAAATCGACAGACCGGAAAGTGGTTCGGTCGACCAAAATCTCTTGATTCAGTCGACCGTCCAAAATCAGATGACCGAAGTTCGACTAGAGGACCTAATCTAATAGAAAAATGGCATACTGAAATGATTCGGTTTGCTATTTTTTGCGAATCCAGAAAATGGCCTGAAGCTCTAACTTTTGAAATCGCTCAAAATGGGACCTTAGGGTGGACCCCCAAAACAAGCACCACAAAATCCAACTAAAACATATTGTAGACCCTCGAGTCTACTCCAAATCCACATAACCAAAACCAAAATCCATCCATCACACAGCAAGATATAAATTCGCAATAGACACAAACCACAACAACCACCATAAAATGCCATAAATGTCTCCATAAATTCCCATAAATTCACAATAAATTCTAGGAATGTAAATTTATCTAGATTTCATGCATTCCTATCATTTTCTACCAATTTCATGCTTTCTACACTTTGGTTTGGAGGTGCGTACCTTAATATGACCTCCTGTGACCCAACTTCGGCCACCGGCCACCTGCGAGCCTTTGGAGCCTCTACAACCTTCAGGATGACTCCTTGGAGCCACAAGCCACCACCACAAGTCGCCGCACGCCGTCACACACCATTGAACACACCGAGCAAAGGGAAGAGGCAGGGGAGAAAAAGGGAAGAGACAGGAGAGAGGGAGAGGGGTGAGATAGGGGAAGGGGAGAAAGAGGCTAGGGGTGAATGGGGGAATGTGGGAGGGAAGGAAAGAGGACGAGTGAGGTGGAAAGTGGTGCTCGGGAGGAGGACGGTGAAGTGGGGAGAAAAGGTGCAAAGGAGGAGGTTGACGGGCTACAGCTATACACACGTCGATGGTGGTAGTTACATGTATGCATGCATAGTGCAACCACCAACCTTCTGCATGAGCCAGCAACCAACCGCACCAACTCACTCCCATCAATCGGTCCACAAACGTGGGCCCCACACGAACCCATACATGGGCCCACCAGCACAGTGCCAACCACGCACAGGAACACACCAACTAAAGTCGGCCCATGAGGCCCATGCCCAAAATTACAAAATCACACAAGCAGGCCTCGGAACAGTAACACCCGTCTAGGTATAAATTCATTAAAAATGTAAATAATTACAAAATGAATTTACGGGTGTTACAATTTATTGAAGATGAGTATTTAGTTTATTGAGATGTCACCAAATGAGTCTTCAATTTATTGAAGCTCTCTTCGCATTGCTAGTCCCAGATAAATGGAACCTTTTTTTGAGTCAATCTGGTCAAAGGTGCTACAATCTTGGAGAAGCCCTATATGAATCTCCGGTAGTATCCAACCAAGCCTAAGAAACTTCTGATCTTTATCACGATTTTGTGCCTAGCCTAGTTGCTAACTACCTCAACCTTGGTTGGATCTACTTTGATTCCCTTGCCTAAGATGATATGGCCAAGAAATGTGACATCTTTCAACCAAAACTCACATTTCGAGAACTTTGAGTAGAGTTGATGCTTTCTCAAGGTCTCTAGCATAGTCCTCAAATGCATTTGGTGAGTCTCAATGTCAGGAGAATATACCAGCACATCATCAACAAATACTACTACGAACTGATCTAGGTTGGGCTTGAATACTATGTTCATCAGGTCCATAAAAGCAGTTGGTGCATTTGTCAACTCGAATGGCATAATGAGAAACTCATAGTGGCTATATCGAGTACAAAAAGCTATTTTATGCACATTAAAATCCCATATCCGAAGCTGGTGATTTCTTAATTTCAAGTTGTGGACACCCCATATTTTACAGGAAGGTATGAATGGATCTAGAGGAGAAGATGTGATCTTTGAACTGCCCCAATAGCATTCATGTCGACCGTTGATTGCTAGTTGCCCGTAAGTAAGTAGTCAATGGGCTCAAAGGCTACATGATTGACTTTTATTGGGCCAAGCAGAACTTCCAACCGGTTATATATGGCGTGGATTTCAGGCGTATATAGCTGGCAAGAGCAAGTGGCAGATATAGCTGGTGAAATGCCGTGTTTCATTGTTGAAGGGTGGAAAGTCTCTTTTGCTGCATAATTTCTTGATATTCTACTAATGACGGCTAGGATTGAGGCTAGCCTCGTTCCTCTCACCTCAAGGGACGTTATGCCCTTAATCTAGTAGAAAATTCACCATTTCATGCCCTCGAAAGTCATCGACGCCGTTCGCTGGAGACCGTTAAGCATCCACGGCCCCAATTCACCTCAGGTGCCTATTTAAACCCCTTGGCATCACTCCAAAGGGGGGATCTCCACCATTACTATCAGCTCCCAAGTACTCTAGCTTCAGACCTCCTTTGGTGATCTAGTTTCGGCATCGTTGCCTCCGACGACAAGCTCAGCCAGAGTTAATGACGCCTGAGCCTGGAGAAGTCTCCGACGACACACGACACATCACAGGTAAGTCATTTGCTCTTCTCCGACATCATTTTGGCATCGCTCGGATGCGTGAGTCATTAGGAGTAGGTTCCCGACGCTCACCTCCTTTACTTTCCTCGTCTATTCTGAAGGTGCTAGTCGTGGAGGAAACTAATAGCCTTTCTTGCATGATGTGCATGCTCCTTCTTATTCCTTGTCTTCCCTGCCTTCCTTAGTTCTAGTTAGTGCTCGACGTCCTCAAGAGAGGACGATCGACACCAACACCGATAGCGAGATGGACAGAGGGATTCGTCCGACCTTCCATAGTGCGAGCTTGTAGTCTAGCTCTATTTCATTAGCTTGGCTCCTCCGGTACTTGTTCTTCCGCCATCGCCCTTCCCCAATCCTCAGCAAAGACCGTCGACACTACTTTGTGGATGAATGGAGTTCTCACTGATGAGATTGGAGAGAGGGATAGTTGGAGCCGTCACTTGGTAGTTGGATCATCAGAGAGGCTTCCTCATCGTTCGAGTTTACCTCCTGGACATCGAGATCATTCTTTCAGGTCTCACCGCCGTTTGTCGAGGCTTGCTAGTGTTTTCTCCAGTGAGGTCGATGGGAAGGGAAGTTCGCGGCACTGCTCTTCGATCCAGTTGGTCGAACATCTTTCTCATGCTTTCCTTCAGCATCTCCAGTCAGCACTCAAGCAATGCACACCAAAAGAGTCAAGATTCCACCCAAGTTTAGCAGCTGGATTGATGACGGGTCACGCGATTCGCAATGATGGTGGAAGCCGACGAGTGATCCTGGCGAGATAAACTGGTGGTTATAGGCAGTGGTTCCAGCCAACGGAATTAGTTGGCGAAAATCGATGGCATAGGGCCTCAAGATCCAAATGGTTATGACTGATTCTTGGCTTCTTGATTTGATTGCTCTTTGACTTCTTGTTTTACCCTTGGATTCCTCAGTAATCCTTATTCAATCCTAGGGCATATAATCTTTTGGCATTATTTGCCAAAAATGCTCTTTCTTTGAAATTTTATCATTTTTCCCATATTTTTCTAATTTTCATGTTTTTGTGATTTGTGTTGGGAATTTATCGCTCAAGGGCGTACATTAACAGGCTTAACAATGCCGACATGGACTCGAATGAGGATTATTTTCTCTTATTTGATTTTCTCGGATGTTCCTAGTTTTTGCTATTTTGCGTGACACTTTCCGAACATTTCTGATTTTTACATGATTTTCCTCATCGCCTAAGGAAGTACAGTAAAGCGGCATTTTCAATGCCTACATTGTTCCTTGAATTATTTTCCTCATCATTTCTCTTCTATTCATTGTTTTTTTAGAGATTTGTCATGTTTTCACATTCATCTTAGGCATGTGCATCAAAGGTAGGCAAGCATACACACACTGGATCATGAGCAAGCGGTTAACCTTGAAAGAACGAATTCTTCGAGCGTATGGGGGTGCCTAACACCTTCCCCGTGCGTAACAAGATTCCTTACCTTTTCTCTAGCCTGTAGTATTTTGCGCACTACATCCATTAGGCATAGAGCACACATGTGTTCCTTTGCATTAATTTCTCTAGGTTTTCTTTGTGTTTGGTTTTCCTCGTCTTTCCATTAAAAGATTAGGTGGCGACTCCTTTTCCTTATCCTTTTTCTTATCCTTCTTTGATGTTTCTAAGTCGAGTCTCCTTCCTCGGATTCACCATCTTCACCGTAACCATATCAGGATTCTTCGTGTGTTTCCATGCACCAAGGATTCGTACAGGGTTCCACCAGCATAGTCACACAAGTCAATCTTCGAAAGACTGAAGCTCCCAACAACTGATCAAACAAATCATCAATCCTGGGTAGAGGGTACTTATTCTTTATGGTGATCTAGTTCAACAGCTTATAATCTATGTAGAGACGGAGCGAACCATCCTTATTCTTGACAAACAAAATTGGTGCATCCTAAGGTGACACACTCGGTTTGATGAATCCTCTGTTTAGTAACTCCTAAAGCTGATTCCTGAGCTCCCTCAATTATGTTGGTGCCATCTTGTAAGGAATCTTCGATATGGAGCTAGATCTCAGCACTAGATCAATTTGGAACTCAACCTCTTCGTGTGGTGGCATCCTAGGCAAGTCTTCTGGGAAAACATCAAGATACTCCCAAACCATAGGTATATCCTATATCCTAGGCCATATATCCCATGTAACTTCTCGCTAGGTGGTGGTAGGCCTTGGTTGTAGAAATAATCTTCTTCTGTTCCCTCGACCAAACTCCTTGAATCATGCACCATCCTTGGCCTGGACATTCTGCTAAAACTCTCTTCTTAGTGTAGTCAATCATTGCTGAGTGTTGCACTAGTCAATCCATTCCCATGATTACATCATATTCTTGCATATCCATAACTATTAGATTGGCCCTGAAGACCTGGTCTCCTAGCTTCATATTGACTGACCACAAATATTTCTATGTTAGGCTGTGTTCTCCTAATGGGGACACCACATCGAGATGGAAAGCCAATCTAGCCGACCTGTCTCCAATCTCAGTAGCGAATGGCCTAGAGATAAAGGAAAACGAACTCCTTGAATCGAACAAGACTCTAGCCATTCGGTCAGCCATAAGGAAGGAACCTAATAACTACATAATAATATTCATCATCAACATCATCATAAGATACAGTACCAGATACATCAATACATAAAAGAAAAAGATCATGATACACAACACACTACTGCTCCTTACCCTCAACAATGTCCCTAGAACGACTAGCATCAGGAGCAGTAATGGAAAACACTCGTCCCTTGGTTGTCTAGTGAGGTGTATCTCCAACTTGCTTTGGAGGATCAGGGTAGTTTTGTTGGATATGTCCAGTCTTTTTGCAGTTGTAACAGGTCATCTTTTCTAGGTTTCGTTGCTGATGGTAACACTATGCTACCACCTACCTTGTACGGCCTGTAACGATCTAGTTTCTTAGGCAGCATTTAGGTCAGATATTTAATCTGGAATCTAGGTGAGTTAGATGCTGAAAATGATGCGTCTAATGTTAGACGCAAGAAATCCTACGTCTTATGCGTAGAATATTGATTTCTGGCTTTGTAAGTGTTAGATGTGGCGTATGGTGTGTCTTATGTTAGACGCTTACAAAGCTACGTATAACACATTTAGCTTTGTTTGTTAGACGCATGCAAGAATGCATCTTATGTAAGACGCATGGTCGATCGCATATAACACTCTGAGTTTTGCTACTACCTATATATAGTACAAGTTAGTGATTTTTCGGGAAGATTTCTTTGCTCCGCCCTCCTCCATCCCTTGGCCTAGCAAGAGGCTGTCTCTAGTGACTTTCTTGGTGTTTGGGAGCTTGTGAGAGAGAAAGAGAAGAGGTAAGGATGTTCTTGAGCTTAAGCCCTTTTCTCCTTCTTCTTTTTCTTCTTCTCCTCTTTTCTTGGGTGGCTCTATGTGGCTGCTGTAGGTGTGATGGATGGTCGAAGGGTGTTTGGGGTGTGGCTGGGAGCTTGCGAGAAGTGTCGGATCACTGTTTGGTTTGCCTTGAGGGTGCAAGGTACACACCCCCATTGAAGGCTTTTAATTTTTTATGGGTAGTTATTTTGTATGCTTGGTCGTGTGTCTGTCCCTCTTACCTTCGTTTGACGATTGTATACTTCCTTGGGGCTAGAATGACTGATCAGGGAGGGTTTTTGCCTGAACTGTGATTTTATTTTGTTTGACGTGGGGTTTGGTGCGTCCAACATAGGACGCCTAGGATGCTGCATCCAACACCTTCTTATATGATTTTAGTGAGTTTTCCCTCTCGTGGTATGTTAAATTGTTTCAAGAAAGATATATGCTACATGTAGTGAATCCTACCTTGTGGATGGGTTTCCTTGATAATCTTATATTAATGCATGTTAGTTGTGAGGATTTAAATTAAAACTGGGAACCTTGGGTTGTAGGATGCAGCCTAGGCTGCGTCTGACATAGGACACAGAGTATTCCGTGTCTTACACCCTAGGTAACGATTTAAATGCATGCCTACTTAAAATGGTGGTTTTAATGGATTAGGGGATTGTTAGTAAGTTATGTAGGATAATTGATGATGAATAATCATATGTTGATCCCTTTACTGAAACAATTAGGATTGGGATTAGATTAGAGCAATTTTGGCAGGATTTATAGGTCTAGGTTGTTAGATGTAGGGATCTCTGCATCTAACATTGGAGGCAAGGATCTTTGTGTCTAATAAACCCAGGATGAATAATTTAATAGATGGCCATTATTTGAAGATAAAATAATACTATATAACCTAGAAATACTAGATTTACCCCTGAATGGTTTAGATAATGTTAAGGATTGCTAATTACCCTAGGATTTGATGATGTTTGGCCTTGTGGATTACTTGGAGCTACAAGGCTTTTGTTTTAGTTCTTGGATGGTTCTCCTAGGGTTGGTTTCTAGCCCAGATGGTGTGTTTCTTCAGTTTTTCATTTGGATGTGGTTTTTGTTTTGAAATAGTTTTGGTGTGTGAGTTCAAGAATGTTTCTAATGATTTCTGAGAAAAGTGTTGAATGTTTTGGATGATGATTTTCCTAAAGGCTTTGAAAGCATGGTTTGAGCTAGTGGTGTCATGAGAAATGATTCAAAATGTTTTGAACTAGTTTCCAAAGAGTTTGGAAAGAATTGCATATGTTTGGCAAACGTTTTGGAAAAGATTTTTGGTGTTTTTGTGTGTGGTGAGACCAAGAGGCCAAACCAAGTGCTCATCGGATCCTAGAGGTATGATACTCTTGAGTTGTTGTTCACGAGGTTGATGCTGAGGTCCGTGAGTCAAGGTACTGGCTAGACTTGGAGGTATGACACTCCACTGGTTCCTAGTGTCGAAGGCCCAAGGTATTGACAGGACCTAGGTTAGCGTGGTAGTGAACTCAAAGGGTATGAAACTTTTGAGTAGCTCCATGAAACACCGTATAGTCCAAGTACCGAGGTTTTTGTAGGAACCACATAGTTGATAGACCATACCTACATGGGGTAGTGAGACCCTTAAGTGGTTAGGGATGTGTTCTAGGTCGTGGTTACCAAGTTGTGGGTCTGAGGAGTGAGCCTCGTGAGTATGAGTTGTGGTGTAGCAGCACCAGGGATGTCATGAGGACGCACCCTGTGTTTGTGTCTTGAGGACAATGAGGCTGCGGTCAGGGTGGTTGGACTTTTGCAGGGGGTGGTCCACCATGATAGTGTAGATGCCGTTGGTTGCGCTTCAGTGGACTACTTGTGGCTAGTGTCGGTTGCTTAGTGTCGGGTAACATGACTTGTGAGGTCTAGGAGCTGGGATGGACAGTTGTGACTATTTTGTGGTAGTGCAGTGGGTTTGGGGACCTTGTCTTTGGTTGCTACTTGTGGCTAGCTTTTGTTGAGACTTTGTGGTTCGCCTATGAGTGGCGATGTGGCCTTGTGTGCCTTTCTCCTGTGAGTGGCAATGTAGCCTTGTGTGGCTTTTGCCCGTGAGTGGCAATGCGGCTTTGTGCGGCTTTCGCCCGTGAGTAGCATTGTAGCTTTGTGCGGCTTTCGCCCATGAGTGACAACTCAATCCGTGGACTACAACCCTAGCCTCGAGACGATAGTAAGGGAGTCTCACACCTCCAAGACCCGACGACTCTTAGGTATCTCGACCCTTGACCTCAACCTGGGAGATGTGCTCGACCACTTGAGAACCCTAGTCCCGACGACATGGTCCCACGGTGTCTCGGCTCGCACATAGAAAACCAGGAAAATCATTTTCCAAAACTGGCCAACCATCTCTTTGAAAACCATTTCATATCTTTGGAAATTCATTCGAAAATCTCGACAAGACAACACATCAGGTGTCCCACAAGACCACCATTGATGGTCCATGATCCCATCTCAAATGGGCAAAACAAACCAATCCGGAAAACCCATGAGAATCATATTTAGAAAAACAACTGGGCCCTGATTCGGCATATCGAAATGGACTCTATATACCGAAATTTCCAGGATAAAAAGACTAACCAGAATTGGTCAACCAAAATAGGTCTAGACACCCAAAATGGTAGACCACAAATCGGACCGATCGACCGAAATTTCTTGGTTTGGTAGACTGAATAAATCTGATCGACTGAACTGAGACACAATGGTCAACACTCATAGCCAAAAACGGTAGACCGAGAAGGTTCGACCAACCAAATTTCGACTAGAGGACCTAATCTGACAGAAAAATGACATACCAAAATGATTCGGTATGTCATTTTCATGCGAAACCAGAAAACAGCCCATGGCATCCACAATCAAGATTGCCCAAATTGGGACCAAGGGGTAGACCCCCAAAATAAGCACCCCAAAATGCAACTAAAACATATATGGTAGATCCTTGAGTCTACCCCAAATCCACGTAAATAAAACCCAAATCCATTCACCATGCAAGGTGAAATAAATTTGAGAAGCCATAGGGGTCAAAACGACCCAAAACCACACAATGCCATAAATACCACCATAATTCATCATAAATTCACAATAAATTCTAGGAATGTAAATTTACCTAGATTCCATGCATTCCTATCATTTTCTACCAATTTCATGCTTTTTACAACATGGGGTGAGGTGCGTACTTGAAATGAGCTCTCTGGTGACCAAACTCGCTCTCCAATTAACCACCAACCACCACTAGCATGCACGACAACCACAGGAGCCTTCTCGACCTCTAGAGCTCCGGCCATGCCGAGGTGGAGCAACACAACCACCTCCACCTCTCGTTCTCTCTCTCTCTCTCTTACACTAGCACACGAAATAGAGGAGGAAGACGGAGGTAGGGGAGGTGGGAAGGGTGAGGGGGGAAAGAGGAGAAAACGAAAGTGGGGCGAGAGTGTGGAGAGGAGGAGGAGTGTGCCCGAGGGAGGAGGAGAAAAAGGAAGAAGGAGAGGAGAGAAAGGCAGGGAAATAGAGGAGGGTGAGGTGTAGTGAAAGCCTTTGATTGCTGCTATATATGCACAGGAAGGAGCAGCTACGTGCATGGCCAACACACACACACGCATGCAATCCACACCACACACAGCACAACCACCTGGTTCCAGCACAAGCTAGCCACCCGCCACAACAATTGGCCCACAGATGGGCCTATAAGCACAGTGTCACAATGCACAGTGCCAACCACGTGGGAACTAGTATAGGAACACACAAACAGAAGTAGGTCCACAAGGCCCAAGCCTAAAATCACAAAACACACAAACGGGCCTCGGAATAGTGATAGTCGTCTAGGGATAAATTCATTAATAATGCAAATAATTACAAATGAATTTATGAGTGTTACATCCTAACCACCTTAAAAGAAGATTTTGCCCCAAAATCACTAGTACGTGAAAAGATACGGGTATTAGGCTAGGATATCTTCTTCTTGCTCCCACATGGTCTCCTTGGCTCCATGATGCCGCCACTACATCAAGACCAACGAAATCACCTTGTTCCGTAGCACTTGCTCCTTGTGGTTGACAATCTGGACGACATCCT
The DNA here is from genome assembly GCA_024699735.1 of Posidonia australis. Lineage (NCBI taxonomy): Eukaryota > Viridiplantae > Streptophyta > Magnoliopsida > Alismatales > Posidoniaceae > Posidonia > Posidonia australis. The sequence continues at coordinate 14,951 of JAMKQA010000711.1, read as the reverse complement.
CCACAAAGGATAGATCTTCCTGGAGCCCCTCTGGTTGAACTAGGATCACATGAGATGCGTTAGCCAGACACTTCTTAGCATGGAGACATGGAACACATCATGCACATACGACATCTCTGGTGGCAGATCCAGTCGATAAGCAACCTCACCGATTCTTTGGGTAATCTGGTATGGGCCAATGTAGCAAGGACTTAGCTTCCCATGCTTCTCGAATCTCATGACACCCTTAGTCGGTGACACCTTCAGAAACACATAGTCTCCCACCATAAATTACAGGGTCTCCGGCTCTTGTAGGCATAACTCTTCTGTCAACTTTGTGCAACCAACAACCTACTACGAATCAGATCAACCTTGTTCGCATATAGTTGCACAAGCTCTGGACCAATCAACTAATGCTCGCCTACCTCGCTCCAGCAAACTGATGATCTGCATGGCCTACCATACAAAGCTTTGTACGACACCATCCCAATGCTTGAGTGATAGCTATTGTTGTAGGCGAACATAATCAATGGCAGATGGTCCTCCAACCTCATATCCTCGAACGTCTAGATAGTCCTCTTTGTTTGATGATCTGACTGAGGATGAAATGCCATGCTATAGTTGAGAACTGTGCCAAAGACCACCTGCAGAGTTCTCCAGAACCTTGAGGTGAACCTCGTGTCTCTGTCCGACATGATGGACACTAGAACACCATGCAATCGAACCACCTCAGAAACATACAGCTCTACCAGACAGTGCATTGGAAGCTTCACCCGAATGGCCAGGAAGTGAGCAGACTTGGTCAGCTGATCCACGATCACCCACATGGTATCGTTCTTCCTCTGAGTCTGTGGTAAACCAGTCACGAAGTCCATAGAAATGTGCTCCCACTTCCACACAAAAATATCCAATGGCTGCAAGGTTTTTCCCGGTCTTTGGTGCTCTACCTTGACCAACTAGTAGGTTGTACACCTCGCCACATGGTTAGCAACATTCCTTTTCATGCCAGGCCACCAAAAGTTCCACTTCAGGTTTCGGTACATCTTCGTTCTCCCAGGGTGAATAGTGTACCTAGACCGATGCGCTTCATCAAGCAATCTCTGCCCGGCCTCCTCATGCTAGGGCACATACAGGTACATATCATATCACAACTCTCTATATGCCTCAACAGAGAAATGAGGCTCTCCACCTCCACCAGCCTCTAGCTTCCCAAACACAGCTTGAACAAACAGATCCAGCAACTAATAGGAGACAATAAACTCTATCAGCTTGGGGCGAACAGACAGGTTCGCCACCTAGGCACCAACTGTCCCCCGAGCTTGCTGCTTTGGCCTACAGCTCACTAGATCCTCCAGCATGGTCCACGCCTTGACCATCAGGCTCACCAACATGTGTGTATGCCGACTGAATGCATCAGTGACCACGTTGGCTTTTCTAGGGTGGTAGGACATGCTAAAATCATAGTCTTTCAGATACTCCACCCACTAGCGCTGCCTCAGGTTGAGGTCCCTTTGCGTGAAGATATACTTCAAGATCTGATGATCGGTGAAGACCTCAAACTGCTCCCCATATAGATAGTGTTGCCAAAGCTTGAGAGCGAACACTATGGCAGCTATCTCCAAATCGTGGGTCGGATAGTTCTTCTCATGATCCTCCAGCTAGCGCGAAGCATATGTGATGACATTGCCATGCTGCATCGAACACACCCCAACCCAACACCACTGATGTCACTATACATAGTGAAGCCACCACTTTTAGAAGGTAGAGTCAACACAGGGGCAGAAACTAGATGAGACTTCAGCTCCTGGAAACTCGCGTCACAATTCTGGTCCCAACAAAACGAAACTTCCTTCCTGGTCAACTCTATCAGAGGCGCGACTATGGAGGAGAATGTTGGAAATATGAATATATGTTTTGATGATAACACATGAGCTAATGATTTTTTGTGTATATTTTCATTTAAGGAAAAGTGCTCCAATGATAGGATTGAAAAGTTGTATTATTTGAGTCAATGTAATATTTTATGTAAACAAGCAATATGTATGTATATCTGATGAGATATTTTGATAAATTAAGAAGTAAATGTATATGTAAAGTAATGCTTAGAAAAGTTGTTGAAAAATCAAAGAAAGAGTCTATTCGGCATACCGAACCAAATGGGTATACCGAATTAGGAAGAAATAGCACAAGCATTGGTGCTTCGAAGTCAAATGTGGAAAAAAGAAGAAGAAGGCAATTCGACATATCGACGAAAAACGACATACCAAATCAGGCTATTTTGGCGCATGCGACAACACTCCGAAGTCAAATATAAGGAATTAAAGCAGAAGGCAATTCGACAAACTAGTATAAAATGGTATACCGAATAAGGAGAATTCGACACACCGAGGTTTTTTGGCATATCAAATTGGTTGCAAGTTGCAGATTAAAGAGAAAAATGGCATTCTAAGAGTCAAAACGGCATACCAAAGAACTAGTCATTTATGACCATTTTTATTGCCGTTAGACACAAGTTTTAGTGGTCCTTTAGCTATAAATAGGACCCTCATGAGCCTTAGTATGACACACACATTGATATACTTGTGATCCAAGAGATTGTACACCATCTTCTACCTACTATTTCTCTCATTCTCTCTAGAAGCTCTGTATTGTAAGATTGATCAAAAGTGCTTTGTGTAAGGGGAATACATCATCATTTGTAAAGCTACAAGGAAAGGTGCTCTAGCTTCTCTAGGTACGAAAAGTGGAAGGAGCGGGATTTGAGTTGCTAGGACTACCAACACAAGTAAGTATGTGCTTATAAGAATAAGGGAAAATCTCAAGAGGGTTCTTGAGAAGTGGACTAGGCCATGGTTTGGCCGAACCACTATAAATTTATAATGTTCTCATTTTCTCTCTTCCATTTTGCATGTTTTAGTGTAACATTCAATTTTCCATCATTTACATGCTATTTGCTTAAATTTGTCAAAATAAGATTAAAATTGGCTAAGTTAAATTAAAATTATTGTAATTCTCTATTCACCCCCTCTAGAGAAGTCCCACGATCCTTCAGAGAAATCCTTGATAAACCTCCTATAATAGCCCATCAGACCCAAGAAATTCTTGATCTCCACCACAGTCCTGGGTCGCTCCCAACTGTTCACGACCTTGACCTTGGCTGAATCTACTCTGATACCTTCTCCAAAAATCAAATGGCCAAGGAACATAACTTCATTTAGTCAAAACTCACACCTGGTGAATTTGGCATACAACTGATAACACCTTAGAGTATCCAAAATTGCCCTCAAATGCAAGGCGTGAGCCTCTACATCAGGGGAGTAGACCAGCACGTCATCAACAAAAACCACAACGAACTGATCTAGAAAAGGGTTGAAAATCCTGTTCAATAGATCCCTAAACGTAGCCGGTGCATTGGTCAAGCCGAAATGCATGACTGTGAACTCGTAATGCCCGTACCGTGTTTGGAAAGTAGTCTTTTGAATAACTAAGTCTTGTATCCGCAACTGGTGATACCCTGACCTCAGATTAATGTTCGGGAACATGGATGCAGACTGCAACTGGTCAAACAGGTCATCAATGTGGGGCAAGGGATACTTGTTCTTCATCGTGATCTGGTTCATCATCCGATAATCTATATACCATCGGAGCGAATTATCCATCTTACGGAAGAACAAGACAGGTGCTCTCCATGGAGACACACTTGGCCTTATAAACCCCTTGTCTAGCAACTCCTGCAACTGAGTCTTGAGCTCTCGCAACTTCGTTGGTGCCAAACGATAGGGAGGCTTTGACACAGCACTCGAACCGGAGATCAGATCAATTGAGAACTCTACTTCCCTGTGAGGTGGCATACCATGCAAATCGTCAGGGAAAACGTTGGGATATTCACACACCACAAAGATGTTGTGAACACCCAACTCAAGAGAGGTGGAGGTAACTATACTCACTAGATATGTAACGCCGCGATCCCGGGCATGCGACTAAATCACAGTATCATAAGCAAAGTTGCACCTTCAGGATCTCAATGTGCAGCTACAAGCTCCGACTCCTGCACTGGAACTCGGCTGCACACGATCTGCACCTGAAAACCAAACAAAGCACGAGTGAGTGACATCTAAGTCACCCAGTACGTGCCCCAAATACACAAAACCACAAAATCTTTGCAAAACCAATAAAACTCCACTTTTTAATTTTCAAAGCTTGGTTTTCTTCTGAAAATCAAGTTCTAAAACACCCCTTTTTTTTATTCTTTTCATTTAAATCACCTGGGAGTTGTTCCCAATTCCATACCCTTTTCAAAACTCATCTTTTCTTTTCAAAACATTTGGAAACCATTTCCCAAAACATGCCCTTTTTCAATACTTGGGATCTCTTCCCAAAATCACCATTTTTCTCAAAAACTCATCTTTCTTTCTTTTTTCAAATTCCTTCTCATATTTTGAGAAAATCACATTTTTTGACTAGAACCAACCTAAAACACATTGCCTCTGAGGGCTCAAAACCAAAACCGAAATCACTGACTAGTAATTGGTTAGAACCATGATTCATAGTTATTTCTAGGATATTAGGACCATACATAAGTCCAATCCTAGCCAAACCACACTTCTTTTCTTTATTCATTTCCACTTTTCTTTACTGATGTTACCTTGACCAAGGATAATCAAGCACACAAGTAGTAGCTGAGAACATCCTTTCCCCTACCTCCTTGCACTGCCGCGGTGAAATTCCCCGTGCGGGATGCCACCGCCCCAGCCAACCGGCCTCAGTTTCTTTTCAAATATGCATGGGGATACATCTTTGTCTGACGCCCCATCGGTGACCCGAACAACTAGGTACAATGACCCAGGCTCAGTCTACATCGTCAATGACCCGAACAACTAGGTTTAATAACCTAGGCTCAGCCTACACTGTCACGAGCTCGGTGACCCAAACAACTAGGTACTACGACCCAGGCTTAGCCTACACCATCTCAAGCTCGACAACCATAGTCGAGTCTGGCAACTGGTTTCATTAGAGCCTCATACTTCCACCACGTTATCGACACCAACCCCCATGGTTCCTTAACTCATTATTAGTGTTCCATTTTCAAAACTCTTTAAGTTTTTCCTTTCAAAACCATTTTCATCTCATTCTTTTTCATTACAGGAATCCGTTTCCATGCAATACTTGACCCTCCTCATATCCTTTAAAATCATGCTTTAAAAATCATAAATTGGGTCTCATGCCCAAAACCACTCACTATTAACCATTTTATTCATTTATATGGTCTAAAACCCAAAACCATACCCAAATCTACTTATTTGGGTTCCATATTCCTCCATGTCATTTACATGGGTAAAACACCATTAACACATGCTAAATGTCCATTTAAAACCTTTTATTTCCATCATTTATGCCCATTAATTCATGTAGACCAGGGGGTGAAATCAGCAAACCGAATTAAAATTCGGTATACCGAAAGTTACTGATTTGGTATACCGAATTCCTTCGGTATACCGAAATCCCCTATTTCGGTCGACTGAAGGTCTTTAGTCTACCGAAACCGAGTGCCCTTGTACAAACTGATAGGGATTCAGTATGCTGAATCCAGTTCGGCATGCCAAATCTCCCGTGCTTTGTACATGGCCCCAGCCAATAGACCATTCGTTCGTTGGATGTGGGAGTCTCGATCGAACCTCCCAAACACACATCACAAATTACCATTAAATCATGGGGTGTAGACCCTTGAGTCTACTTCAAAACCCTCAAACCATTCCTCAATCCATTAACTATGTGATTCATACAAAAATCACAAAGGGGAAGAGCTCAATTTAACCTACTGTAACTTACATCCCAAATCTCGTTTAATCCAACAAATTTCATCCTAACCGCATGATATCTATGTTTTCATGCATTTCAACTCATTCTCATCAATTCCATTATTTTTCTATGATTTTACATGCATTATATCTCTATTTTCATACATTTAACATGATCTACTGGAAACATGTAAACGAGCAAGGAGAAGGGCCGCGTACCTTGAGTGGCACTCAGGCGATCTTCCTCACTCCCCAGCGAGTCTCCTCTTACCCCGACGAAGCCTCCTCTACCAGCGATCTACACCTCCAGTTGCGCGCGCGATTCTTCCTTTCCTTCTCCTCTTTTGATTGCCTTCCCTTTGGTTCACATGACTATGCCATTCTTTATGCTTTCCTCCTCATGTGTCGCGTCGGCCGTCCTTCGCATCAGAAGAGACCGCGAAGCACGGGCTGGCTTCGTTGGTGGCATGGGTGTGTGGAAGAAGAGGAAGAAGAAGACGAGGGAAAAGAGTGGAAAGGCGTGGCTCGTGAGGAAGAAGGAAAAAGAAAGGAGAAAAAGAAGGAAATAAAAGGAAGAAAAGACAGGCATGCAAATCGAGGCGACTTTGCATCCTCAAACTGGACTCCACATTGGTCCCAAGTCACAAGTAGGTGCACAGAAAGCCAACCACAAGCTCACACATCCAAGAAACAACAATTTATCCATTAATAAACCATTTATACAATGTTGCAATTAATTACATGGTTTACAATTAAAATGAATAATCAGGCCTAGATGTCACATCCTACCCCCTTAAAAGAATTTCATCCTCGAAATTCGACTATAATAAAATAAGTTGGGGTACTATCTCTGGATGTCCACCTCCCAGGTAGCCTTCTCTGTACCATGGTGTTGCCACTGAACTAACACCAATGGAATCACTTTATTCCTGAGGACTCGCTCTTTCCTGTCCAGTATCTGGACTACATTTTTTCAACCATAGACAAGTCCTCCCGCAGCTCCTTTGGCTGTACTGGTATCACCTGGGACGCATCGGCCAAGCACTTCCTTAACATCGACACATGGAAGGTGTTGTGCACACCCGCCAACTCTGGACGCTGTTCTAGTTTGTATGCCACCTCACCAACCCCCTTGGTAATATGGTATGGTCCGATATATCTTGGGCTCAACTTGCCTATCTTCCCGAACTGCATCACACCCTTGGTTGGTGACACCTTTAGGAAAACGAAGTCTCCTACCTCGAATACCAGAGGTCTCCGCCTTCTATCAGCATTGCTCTTTTGCCGGCTTTGGGCAGACAACAACCTCTTCCTGATCAAATCCACCTTGCCTTCGTACTACTGTATTATTTCGGGCCCAACTAACTATCTCTCACCCACCTCACTCCAGCAAGTGGGTGTCCTGCAGGGTCTGCCATACAATGTCTCGTATGGTGCCATACCAATACTAGCGTGGTAACTATTATTATATGCAAATTCAATCAGAGGTAAGTGATCCTCCTAGCTACCACCAAAGTCCAAGGCGTAGGCCCTTAGCATGTCCTCTATCGTCTGGATGGTCCTCTTTGTCTGGCCATCAGTCTAGGGGTGAAAGGCCGTACTAAAATTCAGCACTATGCCAAAAGCCTCCTACAGAGCTCCCTGGAATCTCGATGTAAATCTCGTGTCTCTGTCAGACACAATAGACACTAGGACACCATGCAATCTCACAATCTCAGCCACATACAACTCTGCCAACTTTGCCAAAGGAAGATTCATTCTCATTGGCAAGAAATGTGCCGATTTCGTAAGGCGATCCACTATCACCCAAACTGTATCATTCTTTCTTCGTGTTCGCGGCAAACCTGTCACAAAGTCCATCGACACATTTTCCCATTTCCACACTAGAACGTCCAGAGGTTGCAAAGTCCCTCCAGGCTTCAGGTGCTCTATTTTCACCATGTGGTAGGTCACACACTTCGCCACATACTTAGCAATCTCCATCTTCATCCCAGGCCACCAAAAGTTCCTCTTCAGGTCTTTATACATCTTGGTGCTTCCTGGATGGATAGTGTATCTGGAGTGGTGAGCTTCATCCAACAAACTGTTCTTAACTTCCTCTATTTGAGGCACATACAATCTCAAATCATACCTTAACCCACTGTCTACCCCAACTGAAAAATGAGGGGCATTACCAGCTTCCAATTTCCTCTAGATATCTGACACAAAAGAATCATATTCCTGAACTGTGACAATCGCCTCAATCATCCTCGGGCGAAAAGACAAATTAGCCAGCATCACTCTGACAGGTCCCTGAGACTGTCTTCATGGCCTGCACTCCACTAGTCCCTCTAACAATTTCCATTCATGGATCATCAGACTGGCCGTGACATGAGTGCGTCTGCTTAGAGCATTTGCAACCACATTTGGCTTCCCTTAGTGGTATGACAAGCTGAACTCATAATCCTTAATGTACTCCACCCAGCGCCTCTGTCTCAGGTTCAAATCATTCTGAGTAAAGATGTACTTTAGACTCTTATGATCTGTGTACATCTCAAACTGTTCGCCATATAAATAATGCCTCCAAATCTTCAAGGCGAACACAACAGCTGCCATCTCTAAATCATAGGTGGGATAATTCTTCTCATGATCTTTCAACTGGCGCAAAGCATACGCCACCACTCTACCATGTTGCATCAGCACACACCCCAAACCAGTTCCACAGGCATCACTGTAGACTGTGAAACCACCACTCCCAGAGGGTAAAGTCAAAACTGGGGTCGACACCAAGTGAGCTTTCAACTCATTGAAGCTCTCCTCGCATTGCCAATCCTAGGCAAAGTGTATTTTCTTTCTGGTCTGTCTGGTCAATGGTGCAGCAATCTTGGAGAAATCTTGGACGAATCTCCTATAATATCCCGCTAGGCCGAGAAAACTTCTAATCTCAGTCACTGTCTTCGGTCTTGCCCAACTGCTTACAGCTTCTACTTTGGCTGGATCTACCTTGATGCCTTCTCCTGAAATAATGTGACCAAGGAAGGACACCTCTTCCAGCCAAAACTCACACTTGGAGAACTTGGCATAAAGTTGATGTTGCCTTAGTGTCTCCAGTACGATCCCCAAATGCCACCAGTGAGTCTGAACATCCAGAGAATACACCAAAACATCATCCACAAAGATGACCACAAATTGATCCAAATAGGGCCTGAACACCCTATTCATCAAGTCCATAAAAGCAGCTGGTGCATTCGTCAACTCGAATGGCATAACCAAAAACTCATAATGTCCATAACGGGTGCGAAAGGCTGTCTTTTGCACATCTAGCTCACTAATCCTCAATTGATGCTATCCAGATCTCAGATCTATCTTGGAAAACACCGATGCTCCTTGTAGCTGGTCGAACAAATCGTCGATCCTGGGCAATGGATACTTGTTCTTCACGGTGATCTGGTTCAACATCTGGTAGTCTATACAAAGCCTAAGTGAACCATCCTTCTTCTTGACAAATAGAACCAGTGCTCCCCAAGGTGAAACACTGGGACGAAAGAATCCCTTATGCATTAGTTCTTGCAGCTGATTCCGGAGCTCCCTTAACTCCACAAGTGCCATCCTATACAGAGCCTTGGAAACAGGACTTGATCCTGGTACCAAATCAATCACAGACTCCACTTTCTTGTGCGGTGGCATTCCAGGCAATTCCTCTGGAAAAACATCAAGATATTCCCTCACCACCGGTAGGTTGTGAATCTCGACCACAGGTGAAGTAGACATAGGCCAAATAGCCCACATTGCCTCTTGCCAAATGATGATAGGCCTTGAGAGCAGAAATCACTTTTCTGGGCTCACTTAGTTTGGTGCCTTGTACCATACACCAGCCTTGGCCTAGAAACTCTATTAGAACTCTTCTCTTAGCACAATCTATTACGATTGAATGCTGTGCTAGCCAATCCATTCCCAAGATAACATCATAGTCCTACATGTCCATTAGGATCAAACTGGCCTGAAAGTTCCTGTCCCCCAACTGAATATCAGCTGGTCTCAAATAACTCCACGCTAGGCTGTGTTCTCCCAATGGAGTGACTACATCTAGGTGGAATGCAAATTTGGCTGGCCTAGTCCCGATCTCAAAAGTAAATGACTCGGAGACAAAAGAAAATGAACTCCAAGAGTCGAACAAGACTCGAGCCATCCGATCAGCCACAAGAAAAGATCCTATAATCAACACATCATAACCATAATCATAATAAGAAATAGTGTTAATTACACATAGGGTCTATTATTACAGGACAAGACTTAACTGATATAGGCGTACTAGTTCTCATCTTCTACCACATCTCCAGATGGACCAGCATCTAGGGTAGCAATAAAGAACACTCTCCCCTTAGTAGGCTGACATGGTGCATCTCCTGCTGGCTTTGGCTGTCTGGGACAGTCCTTCTGGTAGTGCCAGGACTTCCTGCAGTTGTAGCATACTACACTGTCTAAATTCCTCTGCTTGTGCCAACACTGCGCCGCTACATGCCCCTTCTTGCCACAGAGATGGCATGGTCCCATCTGTGGGTCACTGCTAGACCCTGCGTGGCTGAAACCCACACTCTCTTCTCTACTAGACGTAGGCCGTTGATTTCGTTTCTTCCCAGAGCTGCCAGAACTCCCAAAACTTGGCGCTCCAGTCACTGACAGTCAAGAAACGGAGGGTCGAGAGATAGACTTTCTCCCCTTTTCCTTCTTTGGATAGTCCTCCTGGAACAGCCTACGATCATCCTTATAGCAGCTTGCAAGCTCTACAGCATCCGCTAAGGTCTGGCATTGAAAGCCAATAACTCTAGATCTTAGCACAGGGTTCAGCCCTTCCACAAATCTCTTGGCTCTGTTCTTCTCAAAAATTACAGCCTGAGAGAATTGCTCCAGTCGAAGGAGGACGACTGGTACTCTGCCATAGTTTGGTTCCTAAATTCTCTGTCCAGCTTATCCCTCTCATGCTCAAGGAAAAACCTCTCATAGAATACCTCTTGGAATTCTTCCCAAGAGATCATTAGTAGGTCCGCATTCGGAAATTTGATGCGGCGCACTGTCCTCCACCACTTATCTGCAACACCCTTTAGCTGAAATGCCACAATCTAGACCCACTTCTCTGCTAGACACTTGATCCCCTATAGGATCTTCTCCACCTCCAGGAACCAAGCCTCACACTCCTTTGGTGTGCCGCGCCCATCAAAAGTTGGCGTGCCTAGCTGGCAGAACTGTTTGATCCACGGGTCTCCCTTCGCCTCATCCTTGCTACTGCTGCTAAAGGACTGGGCGAAACACCGCATCATCTCGCTAAACTCTTGTCTCATACCCCTCCATGCACTACCCTCTCCCGCCTCAGAGTCGAGTACAGGGGTCTTGCCATGACTGGGGCCTCGGCGAGATATCGTCTTGCCATCACAACAAAACACAACAATCCAAAAATTCAGGTGCACGACTCTCTATTGTGCAGTCCTAGGGAGCCACTAGACTGGACATCACCAAGCTGGTGCACTAGGTGTAACCTTAGCTCGAATACCACTCTGTAATGCCGTGATCCTGGGCATGCTACTAAATCACAGTATCATAAGCAAATTTACACTAATTATAGAAACATTAAATAACTGTAACAAAGGTTCACCTTCAGGATCTCAATGTGCGGCTAGAAGCTCTGACTCCTGCACCGGAACTCGGCTGCACACGATCTGCACCTGAAAACCAAACAAAGCACGAGTGAGTGACATCTAAGTCACCCAGTACGTGCCCCAAATACACAAAACCACAAAATCTTTGCAAAACCATTAAAACTCCACTTTTTAATTTTCAAAGCTTGGTTTTCTTCTGAAAATCAAGTTCTAAAACACCCCTTTTTTTTTTCTTTTCATTTAAATCACCTGGGAGTTGTTCCCAATTCCATACCCTTTTCAAAACTCATCTTTTCTTTTCAAAACATTTGGAAACCATTTCCCAAAACATGCCCTTTTTCAATACTTGGGATCTCATCCCAAAATCACCATTTTTCTCAAAAACTCATCTTTCTTTCTTTTTTCAAATTCCTTCTCATATTTTGAGAAAATCACATTTTTTGACCAGAACCAGCCAAAAACACATTGCCTTTGAGGGCTCAAAACCAAAATCGAAATCATTGGCTGGTAGCTGGTTAGAACCATGATTCATATATATATCTAGGATTTTAGGACCATAAATAAGTCTAATCCTAGCCAAACCATACTTCTTTTCTTTATTCATTTCCACTTTTATTTACTGATGTTACCTTGATCAAGGGTAATCAGGCACACAAGCAGTAAGCGAAAACATCGTTTCCCCTACCTCCCCGCACTACCACTGTGAAATTCCCCGTGCGGGATGCCACCGCCCCGGCCAACCGGCCTCAGTTTCTTTTCATATATGCACGGGGACACGTCATTGTCTGATGCCCCATCGATGACCCGAACAACTACGTACAACGACCTAGGCTTAGTCTACACCGTCGGTGACCCGAACAACTAGGTTCAATAACCTAGGCTCAGCCTACACCGTCACGAGCTTGGTGACTCGAACAACTAGGTACTACGACCCGGCTCAGCCTACATCATCTCAAGCTCGGCAACCACAGTCAAGTCAGGCAATTGGTTTCATTGGAGCCTAATACTCTCACCATGTTGTCGACACCAACCCTCGTGGTTCCTTTACACATTATTAGTGTTCCATTTTCAAAACTCTTTAAGTTTTTCCTTTCAAAACCATTTTTGTCTCATTCTTTTTCATTGCAGGAATCCGTTTCCATGCAATACTTGACCCTCTTGAGGGGTCCCAACTCAAATCTTTTAAAATCATGCTTTAAAAATCATAAATTGGGTTTCATGCCCAAAACCACTCACAATTAACCATTTTATTCATTTATAGGGTCTAAAACCCAAAACCATACCTAAATCTACTTATTTGGGTTCCATATTCCTCCATGTCATTTACATGGGGAAAACACCATTAACACATGCTAAATGTCCATTTAAAACCTTTTATTCCCATCATTTATGCCCATTAATTCATGTAGACCAGGGGTTGAAATCGGTAACTGAATTAAAATTCGGCATACCGAAAGTTACTGATTCGGTATATCGAAACCCCCTGTTTCGGTCGACCGAAACCAAGTGCCCCTGTACAAACTGACAGGGATTTGGTTTGCCAAATCTAGTTCGGCATGCCAAATCTCCCATGCTCTGTACACGGCCCCAGCCAACAGACCATTCGTTTGCCGGAAGTGGGAGTCTCGATCAGACCTCCCAAACACACATCACAAATTACCATTAAATCATTGGGAGTAGACCCTTGAGTCTACTTCAAAACCCCTCAAACCATTCCTCAATCCATTAACTATGTGATTCATACGAAAATCACAAAGTGGACGAGCTCAGTTTAACCTACTGTAGCTTACATCCCAAAAATCGTTTAATCCCATAAAATTTCATCCTAACCGCATGATATCTATGTTTTCATGCATTTCAACTCATTCTCATCAATTTCACTATTTTTCAACGGTTTTACATGCATTTTATCTCTATTTTCATACATTTAACATGATCTACTGGAAACATGTAAATGAGCAAGGAGAAGGGCCGCGTACCTTGAGTGGCACTTCGACGATCTTCCTCACTCCCCGGCGAGTCTCCTCTCACCCCAGTGAAGCCTCCCCCACTGGCGATCTATACCTCCAGCTGCACGCGCGATTCTTCCTTTCATTCTCCTCTTTCGATTGCCTTCCCTCTAGTTCACATGCCTCCGCCTTTCTTTATCCTCTCCTCCTCCCACGTCGTGTCGGCCGTCCATCGTGTCGGATGAGACCGCGAGGCACGGGCTGGCGTCGTTGGTGGCACGGGTGTGTGGAAGAAGAGGAAGAAGAAGACAGAGGAAAAAGGTGGAAAGGCGTGGCTCGTGAGGGAGAAGGAAAAAGAAAGGAGAAAAAGAAGGAAAGAAAAGGAAGAAAAGACAGGCACGCATACCGAGGCGACTGTGCATCCTCAAACCAGACTCCCTAGGCTAGTGCAACCTAGTGAACCTGGTGTTCTAATACCAGGTGTATTTCCTACCGTCTTGGGCAGCTTTCGACAAGACTTCTAGACATGTCCCACCTTCCTACAATATAGCACACCATCGAGGTTGAGGTTCACCGAGGATGAGGACAGCATGCAGCAATAAGGCCCACCTAACCACTGCTGAAGCACTGGTTCCCTCGAGGAGCACTGAACCCTGTCTAACTGAAGCGACCTCTGCTACCACCAGAAAAGCTATGCTGGCCTACTGAGGTACCACCAGACTTTCCTTTCTGCTTCTTTCTAGGACTACCTGAATCACTGATACTAGGAGGACTGGAGATGGACAACCAGGAAGTAAAAAAAGACTTACCTTCCTTTCAAACGGCTCTCTAGAATCTTCATATGCTCCGCCTCGAAGCGATAGGCCATCCCAACCATGTACCCCATGGTCTAACACTGATAACCCATCACCTTCACCTGTAGTCCTAGATTCAAGCCATCCAAGAATCTCTGTTTCTGCTCCTCCTCAGACTCATAGGTGGGAATGAAATGTTTCAACCGGGCAAACTCAGTCTCATACTCCAGCACCGACATAGTGCCCTACTCCAGACTATGGAAATCTCGACGAAGCTGCTACTTCACATGAGTAGGGAGATACTTGTCATAAAAGGCTGCCTTGAAATCCTTCCACTGGATATAATTAGTTATTGAGTCCGGGAACTTCAGCCACTTCACAGACTTCCACCACTTATCTACCTCACCATCTAGCAGATATGTCGCCAATCGCACCTGTAGACACCCCAATTTTAAGCTCATTTGGCAACAAGCTCCTCTAGTTGATGCACTGGTCGCAACCACCAAAATCCTAGCCCACACAGGTCCCAATCAGACCCACACTAGCCCACTTGACTCAGTAAAACACTAAAACCCATTAAAATCCACTGAAAAACAAATAAAACACTTAATCCAACTTAAAATCCACAAAAAAAAAACACTTAATCCAACTAAAATCCCACAAAACCCTAATAAAAACCTTAATCAAACAAAATCCAATCAAATCCACTTAAAAATCAAACAAAAACCCTAACTTAAATAAAATCCAATCAAATCCACCTAAAAATCCAACAAAAACCCTAATCAAACAAAATCCAAT
>JAMKQA010000710.1:0-32735 GCA_024699735.1 Posidonia australis | reverse complement strand
GCCTCCATGGTCTGTATTGCAAGCCATCTGTTATTCATGTGCTCTCCAATTCTATTTGCCGGAACAGTAGCCTGGTGAGCATAAAATGTACGGTCAAGAGAAGATGGAGCCTGGAACAATGTGACATCCATCTGCCTTGATCTAGGTCGTGCTGGAGGCATGGGTACCTCCGTGGTCTGTGATGCAAGCCTTCTGTCATTCATGTGCTCTCCGATTTTACTTTCCAGTGCAGGGCCTTGGTGAGAAGAAAACATATGGTCAAAAGAAGATGGAGCCTGGAATGATGTGACATCCATCTGCCTTGAAATAGGTGGTGCTGGAGCAATGGGCGCCTCAATGAGTTTTTGCTTTTTGGATAGAGGACCAACAGAGAAATCATCCTGAAGCTTTGGCCACTGACTTCTACTTGTTACAGGATTGTCAGATCCACATGCAGTGCCAAAATCAAATTCTGGTAAATCATCATCATCGGCAGAATTCTTTGAAGTTCTGGGAGGTGATGACCTGGGAGCTGAGTTATCAGGCTTCATAGGAGTAGGTATCTCCATATTTGGTCTGTGTTCAACAGGTATTTGTGGAGAGCTGATGCAGGGATACTGCAAATTAGGTAATTGCATGGGAACGACTTGAGGATTATACTGAACAGATGGCACTGTGCCAAAGAGTTCTGTTTTAATATTTGCAACACTTGGCGAAGCTATGCTGGAGTAGATGTTCTTACTTTCAGAGCTGTTTTGTGTACTTGCAACAAACTCAGGTTGTGCGGATACGTGAAAAGCAGAGTTTCCAACTGCTTCTTTGACGCATAATGTGGTCTGGTTCTGCTCAAAAGTTTGTGTTCTTGTCAATGGAGAATTTGGTTCTGCATTTTGAAGGGTAGACTCAGATGGAGAACTCCCCAACTTCTCTGGGTGGAAATTCTTTGTTTCAGATTTATTCAAGGCAGCAATTAATGGGGTAAGATTTCTTCTCCAAACAACACAACCAATTAAAGAGTCGCGATCTTCCTCAACTGCTGCCATGCCCTTGAAAAAACCATATTTTGCAAGTATTGTTATGATGGTTTCACTGCGAGGACAGACATAAAGATCAATTCCAGGACTTAGTTGAGCATACCCAACTCTTTGCCCTTCTTTATAGCCCTTAGCAACCTGCAAAGAGGAACATAAAAATATGAGAAAAGTGACCCATTAGGTAATAATTAAATATACTTCTTTCAGTGCTATCCTTTGATGGGATCCACTCACCTCCTTTATACCTGCCAGTCCAGTTTCAGAAGATCCAACTTTCCAGCAGAGAGAGGTCACCTGAAAAAGGAGTTTTGAGTTTCTTGTAATTACAAATATATGATCTCATTTGATGTTCAAATATAATTATTTAGTAATTACTAAGAAATTATGAATATAATTACTTAGTTTTGATGTTCTTTTGTAATTTCAACCACGTCATAACTGGTGCAACTGAAGTTTCTTCTTATGCCTTGAAATATACGAATGTTATCATGTATAGGGATGATGTAAAGCATTTCACCATAGGGAGGAAAAATTACCGAGTCTACACATTCACAAACCACTGCAATCACTAATAATCACTACTCGAACCCAATCAAATACCATTTGCCATCTCAAAGAAACAACAAACTTATCATGCTGCTTCAATCAGTTAGTTATTTAAAACTCCAAAAGAACAACCAATTTCATCATTGGCTCACATTTTGCAGCAAGCTGGTCCACAAATTAATCATAGAACACAAAGCTTGAGGGTTGACTTCAAATATAAAATACACGACGTAAATACAAGACATTTCATTAATTAAATCTTTTGAAGAAAGAACGTTGTAAATTGTTGACTTGGACTTATGAGCATATGATTTCATGTTTAGTTGTGGATGGTTAAATACACAAATAATCCACAAGTATCGTAATGTTGAATGATAAAGACAAGAAGACAAGTTACTCAACCAACACATACCATCAATGCCCGGTTGCGAGAACGGGGAAGCTCTTGAATAAATTTTTCAAACGCCTCCAGTCTCACTTTTCCTTTCACTTCAACATACTGTGGCCAATCAGTGTTGGTTGCCTTCTCACCACTACAAGAAAATTATAAGGAATAAGTATATCAATGCTTTCCCATACTTCACGGAAATAAAGATAGACAATTTTTGCATTAAGTAACCTTTTAAAAAAAGCAATTGCTGACACAGTTGTTGATGCATTTAACTGAAGACTCCCATCCCAGAGTGTTCCAACAATTGGTGTAGCTGTTTTTCCAGTAAATACCTTTCCTTCCCCATGAAAACTAGATAATGAATGATTCTCACGAGTATCATTTGTTACAGGAGTGCCAATCGTACTAGACAAACTCTCTTCCCGAAGACTATGTATTTTCCTAGTATCCAAGCTGTTTTGATTTTTTGAAATTTTGGTTTCAGAATCATTAGACATGTGAAAACAACTCCCAGAATTAAATTGTGCTTCTCCCATAGCAGACATTGTTTGAAATCTGACCAAACCCTGCTGAACTTCATCAGATGTTATATTAACTGAATTGTCGTCAGAGGGCCATTGGCTCCTAGAAGATTCATAATTCTTCCCACATTCAGCCACTTGAATTGTTGATGCAGAACTAGTTGAACAACAAACAGTTTCCTGAGAACCTGCTACATCCACAACCTGGTTAGTATTTGCATATTCAGCTCTGGCTACAGCATTACACGACTTCACAGTCTGGGTTTTTTGATATAGGTTCTCATTATGAGAAAGCGCGTCATTGTTAAACATCATCTGCTGAGAAAATGCTGCAGATATCAAATTCCCAGAAGAAGTTACGGATGGAGCTAGAGATGAAGTTCCATAACTTACTTGTTGCAAGCCTTTTTCATCTTGTAATGTCAGATTAGACTGATTCGTCCCTGTGAAGACAAAACTTCCACTAGAATGCGACTGAGGCTTACTTGTTTCTGTTAAGCCTGTTACATTATATGTGAAGTGCTGAGAATAAGGTAATCTGGGAATCTCCACAACCGCTGCATTGCCCATGGGTGCAGAAGTTTCTTGGTGAGGAAGAGTTTGCGGTATTGAATTCTCTGTTTTGGCCATCTGGAGAGTACCTCCAGTCTGTGGAGTCACGGGAGATTTATTCATATTATACATTGGACAGTTCCCATGTCGAGGCAGCACGTTATTTGGTTGGGCAGATGGAGAAACTTGATTCATGTGCATCTGGCTTGTTTGAGTATTTTTCACATGAATTCCACCTACATGATAGTTTGAACTTGTCTGACTGGGACTGTGTCCTGTACTATGAATCAGATTTCTCCCTTGCAATAATGAAACATTGTCATAAATGCAGCTATTTTTTCCCAGATCTACCATTTTTCTTTTTCTTGCTGACTCATCAATTATGCCCTCCATAGATGTCTTAGCCCTAGAGCTAACTAGATCATAGTGCATCATTTGACCAGGCAATGGTGGCATGCTTGTACCATTCCCTCTCCACATAACTAATTGGATTGAAGTTCTTTTCGTTTTTTATACTGCATCACCAATAAAGGTATCCCTTAATTATCATCACCAATAAAGGTATCCCTTAATTATCATCACCAATAAAGGTATCAGTTGTAGTTCATATTTAATCTGCAGCCAGACACCAAATGCCAATCAAAATCACATATACAAACAACTATACTAACAAATGCAACATCATTCAATAAATTGGACTGTGGTAAAAATTCAAACACTTTCAAACTCAACAAGTTAATCAGCAGTGGAAAAGAAAATGTAAACTCCTAAACTCAACTATGCAAAAAGGAAAATGAAAATATAAAGAAATATAAGAAGACTCTTTTTGAAACAAACAGCTGGGTTGCAAATCAAGCTTTTTTTTTCCTAAACGACAGGATGCTTATTCGAGGAAAGTAGAATCAATGAAATATATAGTACCGTGTTAATCTCCTATTACAAGAAGCGCAAAAAAAAGCAGCTCATACAACTTCACATGTTTTGCATTAGCAATGTGCAGCGGAAAATCTTAAGGAATGGAGCTACACTCCAAGTCAACTGACTGATTGCTTAAAAAGAGTGTTTCCAACTAGTTTCGAATAAACAAAACTGTAATTTAGCATAAGACTAATATCACAAGCCGATAACAGAATACACTGAATCCGACCCACCAACAAATTACACATTAAAAATCTGTGCTCCCAACGAATTTCTGAATAAAAGGTTTACCCATTTAATAGAAAACAACAACAAACAGCCCCAATAAAAACACTTCGCACTCGACATTCCACGGAACACAATCCAATTTTTCGACTTACCTCTCATAACCATCAACCTAAACCCAATCGAAAACCCTAAACTTATAATCCCAACCACTCCATCCCAATACTCCCACTCCCCACAGCATGCAAAAGGCCACAGCCTCTGCTTCCAAACTGGATCAAACCACAAGTCCCCGGAAAACCCAATCTCCACGACCACTAACTACAACCACACACATCGAAGTCAAAAACACTTCTTTTGACAGAAGATGGAGCCTCCTTACCGTTTCCCCGGGGTATTAGAGGCGGCGGGGACCGAAGCGCCACCCTTCGCCGGAAACCGGGGCATCGCCGCGGCGGAGAGACGGGGAGAAAGGACTCAAAAGCTGTTATCGACTACTATCGTTTGTGTTTCGAGGAGCCGGAGGAGCCGCTGCTGTTCCCCGGTTAGGGATCTGGTGACCTTTGGTGACGTTAATTGCTTTGATGGGTGGACTGAAGGCCTTTCCTTTTTAAATGCGGTAGTGTGTTGGTGGCAAAGGAGTAATAAACTAGGAGGGTGACGTGAAATCCATTTTTTGTTGTTAATTTGGCTATTTTAGTTGGTTGATTGAATATTTATTAGATCAAGAAATTATTGTAGAAGTGGAGATTATAACAAGTTTTGACCAATTATAGTGAGTGAATATATAAACATCGGGAAGAATTACAATAAAATATGAGCTAATGTATATGTTTTATCATTTATTGGGCCTATAAATTTGCATGTGTTGGTTACAGAACTAAGTAATTTCTGGTCGCATTCATAGTAAAGTTGGAATGATCGGTATGAAAATAAGTATGGAATTTTATGTGAATCTACGTAAAATTTCGCTCTTCCTTTGAATGCTTATACTCTCGTGTTTATCATACTTCCTCTTTTATTTGTAGATTTCCTTCTTCTTCTTTTTTAAATTTTATTGAACGCTTATTTTTTATCGTCGATAGATCTATTAACGATCTTAGAACACAAGAAGAAATATGCTTTTAATTGTAAGGGTCAAAGTGAAATACTCTACTATCTAAAACAAGATAATAAAAGCATACAAGTTTGGAAAAATAATAAATATTTCAACTACGACTCTTTGTATGATAAAGAGGAACGATAATAGTCGAGAAAAAACTACATGCACGTTGTACATATCGATCCAAGTCATCTCTTTAATATACTGAAGAAATTGCATATAACAAATACTTAGATTTAATAGATTTTATCACAAATTATAAATAAAATCATATTACATAGTTACATTTGTAATGTACATGAGATTGCTTAATTCTAAATCACCTACGGTTGTATCAAGAAACAAAATGATAAAACTAAGTCGACTGAAACTTGACACGATGGGATATACTCTTAAGACAAATTTGAGATACAAAGATCATACAACAGAATTGATTATTGTTTGACACAATGTAAACTACACGCCTTTGTTTTATTTTCTCTTAATGGTTTGTTTTGTTCGAGGATAAATGAAATTTCTGATCTAAAGAGATTTGGAGAGAAAGTTAAGAATTTCTTCTATATGTTTGGAGAATAGAGAAAAAAGTACTTAAAGATGATTAAGGAGAAATCGTAACCTTCATTCTCTCCTCATATGGAGAGAATTAGAGAAAAAGATAAAATAACTTAAAGTACTTCTCGTAATATATACGTAAACAACTCTTATGTTGAATTATTAAGAAACTTAAAGTATTTTTATTTAAACTATATGACGATAACCTACTTGCATTCATTTTCATTTTTCTATATTATAATGCAATAAAAAAAAAGAAACTCAATTTTCTCCAAATCATTTATCTTCAATTTTCTAGTGATTTCTATCCAAATAGACCATAAAAATCAAATTCACCTAGAAAAAACAAACTTTAACCATTATTTTTTCATAAGGGTTTGGATGAAAGAAAACATTTCTTTTTTCTCTAGATAAGAGAGAATTTGGCTAAAAACTGTAAGAACCTTTCATTCCATAAGAGAGGAATACCACAATATTAAGGAAAGATTATATGGAACTCTTACCAAATAAATTTTTTTGTACTTTTTGGATGCACAAATCCTCCCTAAGGTTTCATTTCACCATCTTCCTTTTTTAATTTCCATTTTTAGTTATGCATAAGGTTGGACTTAAGCAACACATGTGTACACACAACATACATGAACAGAAGAAGCAAATTATTGTTGTGCTAAGATATCTCATGTTAAAAGAGTCCACATACCATTTCCTATAGTATTTCCAAAGTGTATAGAAAAAGTCAATCCAACATGTATGTTGTGGGAAGATTTTCTCTCATTCCTTTACTCTTTGTGCTATGTAATTTGCTTATTCTACCAGTATTTAAAGGCATTAATGATAAATGAAGATTGGAAACTTGACTAGCTTTCTAATCTTTTTTTGTGATTTTTCTTTAATGGTATCAGAACAGTAAATAACTTCCTACTTTGCTCCAACCTCGCTTCCACCAACATGTCCACCCATTTCCCAAACACTTCCACCGTCTTTGTCTTCCCAAACGCTTCCACTAATTAGTATACCCAATGTATTGTCAATATTTTACCTTTTTTCTCCTACCAATCCAATGCCAAGTGTTGGGACTACCTCTTCTTTTCTCACACATCCATAAGCAACTCCACCTCTTCATTTCCCCCTCGTACGAACACGCACCACCTCCTTTGCCATCATCTTCCATGTCAAGTCATCAAAATATCACAAACCACTCAAATCTCACCCAATCTCCAACATCTCCTCCTCCTCCTTCTTCAATGCCTCCTCCACCATTTAGTTCCATCGTTACACCATCCAAAACCAAACACTCGAGACCTTGAGCGTTTCCTGACGATATCCCCAACACAACAACTCGCCACCCTCTAATCCTATTGTCCTCTGTCTCACATGAATTTGAACCCTCTTGTTACACAATGTAGTGTCTAAACCACAATGGAGGGAAGCTATGGGTCGTGAGATCGATGCTCTTCTGCAAAGCGGTATTAGGTCACTTTGTCCTAGACCTCATGGTAAGCACATTGTGAGAAACAAATGGGATTATTAAATCAAAAGGAATCCAAATGGTAGCGTGGATAGATATAAGGTTAAGTTAGTTGTTAAAGGATTTTATCAAAAACCTAGAGTTGATTATCATGAGACATTTTCACCTGTGATTAAGCCTTCTACAATTTGTCTTATGTTATCTCTAGCAGTTATTTTTCATTGGCCCATTCAACAATTGGATGTTTCCAATACTTTTCTTCATTGTCACTTGAATAAATAAGTTTTTACGGAACAACCTAGAGGATTCATTGATGATTCTAAACCTAATTTCGTGCATGTGTAGGTTACATTGGTAACTCTACGGGCTTAAGCAAGCCTCCCAAGCAAGGTTGCATTGGTAACTCTACGGGCTTAAGCAAGGCTTAAGCAAGCCTCTCGAGAAGACTTTTCGACCAGTTGATTGAACTTTAATTTCAGGCTTCCAAAATTGATTCTTTATTGTTCACATTACAAACTAACTTAAAGTTTTTGTTTCATCTATATGGATGATATAATTGTTGTTAGTTTTGATCATTTGGCTATTGAAAAGTTTATTGATGTGTTGAAATCACATTTTCATATTAAAGATCTTGAAAGTTTGATGTATTGTCTTGGTCTTCAAGTAGAACGTGAGTTTGAAGGATTACATCTTCGTCAATCAAAACACATTTTGGATTTGCCACAAAGAAGTAGGTGCAAAGTCCTCTCAAGGCTTTCTATTAATGGTAGAAAATTATTGACAATTGATGGTGATTTGTTGGATGATCCAATTGAGGCAAGTTGTTGGAGTTCTTCAATATTATACTCTTTCTATACCTGATGTTACTTATGCAGCAACCAATCATACTAGTTCATTCATCATCTTAGAAGTTCTCATTGGCTTGCTATGAAGAGATTGTTACGGTATCTCAAAGGCACAATTGATCATGGAATCTTTCATTCACCACCTTTTATCTCTATAACTACATTTTGTGACTCAGATTGGGTAGGAAATCCGGATGACAAAAAAATCCACAAGTGGTTATGGTATCTTTCTTGGTCAAAACTTGATATCATGGAGTTCTAAAAAGTATAATGTCGTTTCCAAATCACATAGAGAAGCCAAATACTGATCTATGGCTCTACTCATTGCTAAATTATACTAACTTAGGATGTTTATATGTGAACTTGAGATTGGTTTGTCTTCACCACCAATTCTATCGTGTGATAACATTGAAGTCTTCGTACTTGCAGCTAACTTTGTTTTTCATACTAAAACAATGCATATATAAGTTGACTATCATTTCATAAGGAAGAAGATACTTGATCAAGATATCCAAGTTCATTATATATCCACCTAGGATTAATATTACGTTGCTGACATTTTTACCAAGGATCATTCTACATTGTGTTTCAAATATTTGTGTGGTAAATTGCAACTTCTTGTACTACCTATCATTTTGAGGAAAGGTTTTAGTGTATGATGTTGAAAGAGTCCACATTTTATTTCCTATGATACCTCCAACATGTGTTGAAAAAGTCAATCTAACTCGAATCCAACATGAGTCCAATGTGAATGTTATGGGTAGATATTTTCTCCTTATTTTACTCTTTAAGTTATGTAATTTGTTTCTTTTACTAATATTTAAAAACATCGATGATAAATGAAAAAAAACGATTCCTAGGCAAGTCTCCCATCTTTCTTGAATCTTCTTTCACTACAATCGTATCCCAAGAAAGAAGTGGAATGCACAATGAGGCTTTTTCTATGTTCGGCTTGATCTTACCATTTCGATATTACTACATCATACTCGATAATTATCCACATGCAGAGAGAACAAGGCCCTCTACTTCCTCATCTGAAGGATCGTTTACGAGAAAATCCAAATTATGTGCAGGCTAGTAGAGCTCTGATATCAGATCGAAAATGCAAGGAAGTCAATTGATAATGAAAACCATCATGTGTGATTTTCACTATAAAGACTTCCTTGAGATTGATTTGCTGAATGAGTAGAAAAAAGGAACAAAGAGACATGAGGCAAGCTATTTAGCAACACACATGATTTTCAATTACAAATCTATCTCATAATTATTATTAACCACTTCAACATGAAATGTTAAAACAGGTAAAACAAAGAATAATAAACTGATAAGGACAATCACAAAGGAAAACACGCAAACCTACAGCAAATATGCCGGTGGGATTTTTTTTACACGAATTTGCTGAACATTATTATTGCAACTCCACATCTGCAAATAATCAACTATTCCTAATAATTTTGAACAAATGGGTTCTCATCACAATGCATGATATATGATACAGTAATGTACGGAAGCAAAACCCCACCATCTTCCAGCTGCCACCGTCTCCAGTGTGTATTATGATGGCTTCTGTGGGCTCTCTCTCTTCTTTAATGAATCTGATATGACCTGATCACTTTGGGTTCGATTATATAAGTCTGGTGTACGTGTTTGGTGTTTGATGAACTCCAACCGGTGCATTAGGATTACCAAACGGATTTACTGGGGCTTGATGTGGTTGCTGACCCATCATCGTCTGATGCTGCAACATGAAAGCCTGCTGCTGCTGGGCCATCATAGACATCTGCACGTTTGGAGGAGCAGCGATCATGTTTGATCCATAAAATGGATCATGAGTCATTGGCTGCATCATGTTAGGACCAGCCATGGCAGGCATCTCCCATGGATTATAGCTCGTGGTCTGGTTTGCCCGCCTTATGGCATCGTCATATAAGCTATCCAATGTTAGCTTGTCTAAGCCTCCAACCTGCAATTAGTTCCGAAACATGGGAATGACAGCAAGAATTGGCAATTTAGTTGATCTCTACTGCAATGATGTCATAGTTGATACAAGTTGAATCACATGCAGTGATGTACCATACAGTCTTGTTACATCCAGAGCCAGAATCTATGCGTTATTACATTTGACAAGATCATACCCATGCCTTCACCTGGGGGAAGCCAGTCCAGGTGTTTAACCTAGGGACCTCAACTTATGTCCTTACCCATTCTTCATGATATCATTTGCTTATTTCACTATCTTCTTGTGCTATTTTTATTATCCCTAAACAAGTAAGCATCATTAATCAAGTCCATGATGTGGATTTAAATTATTAGTGTTATTAATTCTATAATTTATATAACTTAGCGGATTACTGAATATCCGTTTAGGGGTATTCTTTAGACCTTTATAAATATGTAATGGTCTCTCTCTCTAATAGAATAATCTCTCGTTCTTTTCCACACAAAACTCTACATGGTATCAAGAACTTAAGTTGCAACAACAACAACAAAAAAACCCTAGATCTACAGTGCCGTAGGCCAAAAATCTCCCTGCCGTTGACGACTCGTCGGCCGTCTGCCCCTGCCACCACCACAAACAGCTTCCCCACCCTCCGACGCTCCCTCCTCCACCCTCTTCCGCCTGAAGTAGCCGTTGGCAGGCCTGCACCGACCCTGTCTTCCTGCCGCCGCCGACCGTCCTGCACACACAGGCCACAACAGCTTCGACCTCCGCCACAGGAAACCTCCTCCGTCCCAAGCGAGCCTTCCTCCACTCCTCTCGATCTCCTTCTGTCGCCGGCGAGCCTATTCCGGCCTTCCACGTCCACCGTCGGCCGTCTGCCTCCTCTGTACCGGCCAGTCCGGCTCTTCCAGGGGTCGTCGGCGTCGTTTCTTCTGCCGGTGATGCCCTAACGTCCTTCCTCCATGTGTGTAAGGACAGTCCCGTCCCTCCCGTCTCGTCGTTTACAACGTGTGGCCATGATCTAGGCCTATACAACACCTCCAGTCGTAGTTGTGGGTGGATACGTCACATCCAACTTGTTTGGTGAGCAGTCCGGTTCACTCCTGGTTATTTTCAGCAATTATTTGGATTGTACCTCCTGTCGTTTGGTCCATATGATATCCCGTGATATGTTTGTGAAGGTTCTGAGTGCTACCTCAGAGAAATTGTCAGGCCCCAATTATATTTCTTGGTCCTAGGATTTTGAGACCTTCTGTTTGGCTCATAAAAAATTAAAACATCTTACTCATCCACCTCCGGATGAGAAGTCGGATACATACGATGATTGGTTGGCCGATGATGCGACGGTTATTACTTGGATGACAAATAGTATAAAACCTGTAGTTACACGAGGTGTTCTGTCTCTACGGCCAGCCAAGAACATCTGGGACAGTCTTCGTTTAACATATGGGCACGAAAAGAATATATCTCGGATTTGAGAGATATATGAGCAGTTATTCACCTTGAGACAGGGGGATCGATCTTCAAGACTTATTTACTACCTTACGTGCCCTTCTTGAGGAGTTAGAGATTCACCAGCCCTTGACTGCTGATCTTACTCGTCTACGTCAGTATCGGGAGGAGTTGGCAGTTGCAGTTTTCCTCATTGCTCTAAATCCTGACCTCAGTTCACAGGTTAGAAGTCAGGTGTTAACGGCTGATGCACTTCCAGATCTTCGCACGACATTTGACAAGGTTCTGCGGGTCTCTACAGCGACACATCCTACAGTACCTGAGCCTTCTGCTATGGCTACCACCAGGGGGCGTGGTCGTGGTGGCTCTCGAGGTGATCGTGGTCGTTCTGATGGTAGTAGTCGCCCGAAGTGTACTCATTGTGGCAGGACGGGACATCGCATTGAGAAGTGTTGGGATCTACATGGACGGCCACCTCTTTCGTCATCTGCACATGTCACCACCGAGTCGACTCCAACCACTTCCACCAATGAAGAGCAGATAGTTACCATTTCTCAAGCTGATTATGACCGATTCTTACAGCTACAGGCCACTGATTCTACTGCTACAGCCTCTTACTCCACTTCCACAGGTACTAGTGCTCTCCTGGCCTCCAAGAACCCATCCTGGATAATAGACTTTGGTACCTCATCTCATATGTCAGGTACAAAACCCCTTTTTACCTGTCTTTCCCAGTTATCCGATATTAGGTCTGTGGCTATTGCTGATGGTAGGTTGTGTTTTGTGTCTGACGAAGGGGTGGTGCAAGTCTCTTCTCAGATTTCTCTTGATAGAGTCTTATACGTATCTGATTTTCCTGTAAATTTGCTTTCCATTAGTGCCATCACTAAACAATTGTGCTGTTGTGTGACATTTTTCCCTTTTCACTGCACTTTTCAGGATTTACGGACTGGAAAGAGGATTGGTTTGGACCGTAAGCGTGGAAATGGAGTGTACCTCCTGGTCAGTGATGAGATACCTCAAGGGTTAGCCTCTATTGCATCCACCCAAGAACCATCTTCTCTTTGGCATTACCGGTTGAGTCATCCCTCTCACAGGAAACTTCAGCAAGTTTTACCATGGGTAACAGTTCCTTAGTTTGAGTGTGAGTCGTGTCAGTTGGGAAAGCACCATCGTGCTTCTTTTAAGCATATGCGTATTACGTCTAGTTCTGCATTGTTTGAGTTAGCTCATTGTGACATCTGAGGTCTTTCCAGAGTCCTGTTTGTATCTGCACATAGGTATTACATTACTTTTATTGATGACTTCTCTAGGGTGTCTTGGGTATATCTTTTAAAGGACAAGAGTCATTTTTTTAATGTACTTAAAACTTTCATTTCTGAAATAAAGAATCAGTTTGGTGTTATTCTAAAATATTTGCGAATTGATAATACATTGGAATTTGTGCAAACCAAAGTTGAATCATATTGTGCTTCCCTTGGCATTTTACATCAAACCACGTGTCCACATACATCCCAACAAAATAAGGTAGCAGAAAGGAAACACAGACATATCTTAGATGTCACTCGTACACTCATACTTCATATGAAAGTCCTAAAACACCTGTGGTCTGATGCTGTTCTCACTGCCACTTACCTTATCAATAGGATGCCCTCTACTCCTCTGGACAGTGAGATTCCGCTTCGACGTCTTCATAAGGATGCCCCCTTGTTTTCTTTACCTCCTCAGGTGTTTGGTTGTGTTGTCCTTGTTCAAGATCTTTCCCCTGGATTGAATAAATTGTCTCTAAAGACTATTAAGTGTGTTTTTGTAGGTTACTCAAGAACTCAGCGGGGTTATCGTTGTTTCCATCCATCCTCGGGTAGGTATTTTATATCAGCTGATGTTACCTTCTTTGAATCTTTGGCATACTATGGTGATTCTTGTGTTGAGGGGGAGCCAGTTATTGAGTCTGTCCCTATACCAACTATTGTTCCTTTGGTTCCAACATCACCTCCCCCACCCTTGAAGGTATATCAGCACCGCCAGAGACAACCAGCTCCACCAACAGCAGAGCCATCCTCATCTTCTGATGCAGATCCATCCCCAAGTGACCTCCATTTGCCAATTGCATTAAGGAAAGGTAGTCACTCCTCTATAGCTCATCCCATATCAAGTTTTGTTACTTATGATTCTTTACATTCACAATTCCGTACCTTTACGTTGTCTCTTTGTACTGAGTCTATTCCCAGGAACCACCAAGAAGCACTTTTACTTCCACATTGGAAGACAGCAATGGATGAAGAGGTGACTGCATTGGCAACCCATGGCACTTGGGAATTAGTGACCCGACCTGTGGGAACTCATATAGTCACCTGTCGTTGGGTCTACTCTATCAAATACAAAGCAGATGGCACGGTTGACAGATACAAAGCAAGACTGGTTGCTAGAGGGTTCACACAGACTTATGGCGTTGATTATGATCAAATCTTCTCCCCTGTTGCTCGCCTTAACTCTATCAGGATTGTTCTCTCTGTGGCAATTAACCATTCTTGGGAGTTATGTCAGCTTGATGTCAAAAACGCCTTCTTATATGGTGATCTTACAAAGACTGTCCTTATGGAGCAACCTCCAGGATATATTACTCAGGGAGAGAATAAAGCCTGCAAGCTCAAAAAGGCAATCTATGGCCTTAAGCAGAGTCCTAGGGCATGGTTTGAGAAATTCTATCAAGTAATACTGAAGACTGGATTCAAAGAATGTGTTGTGGATCATTCAGTTTTCTACAGGAGATCTGAGCAGGGGTGTGTACTCTTAGTGGTCTATGTAAATGACATCTTGGTGACTGATAGTGATTGTGAAGGCATCAAAAAGGTGAAGAGTTTCCTGGCTACTCACTTTGCTATCAAGGATCTAGGGAAATCAAGGTATTTCCTTGACATTGAGTTTACACATGCAAAGGACAAAATGGTGTTGTCTCAGAAGAAGTATGCTCTTGATCTTCTCCAAGAAACAGGACAGCTAGGGTGCAAATCAGAGAGTACACCTATTGAGCAGTCACCACCACTGTGGGATACTGATTCTGAGCTGCTGGATGATTCAGGCCAGTATAGGAGACTCATTGGCAAGCTTATCTACCTTACAGTTACTCGACCAGATATTTCTTATGCGGTTAGCTTGCTGAGTCAGTTTATGCATGAATCGAGGAAGGTACATTGGACAGGAGCTTTATGAGTCCTTTCTTATATAAAGGGCTCTCCAGGCAGAGGTCTGATCTATAGAAAGAATGGTCAAATTAATGTTGTGACATAATCAGATTCAGACTATGCAAGAGATCGTGGAGATAGGAAGTCCACCTCTGGTTTCTGTACCTATGTGGGAGGCAATCTTGTTACATGGAGGAGCAAGAAGCAGAACGTGGTGTCACGTTCTAATGCTGAGACTGAATACAGAGCTATGACTCAGACTACATGTGAGATGGTGTGGGTTAAATCTCTTCTCTCTGGGATCGACTTGTCACCTGAGGTTTCAATGTCAATGTTCTGTGACAATCAAATAACCATTTTCATTGCTAACAATTCCACATTCCACGAGAGAACCAAACATATTAAGATCGACTGCCACTATGTTCGAGATATGGTATTGAAGGGGGTGATCTCCACCCCACATACTTATTCTTATGAGCAACTTGTTGATATATTTACCAAGGATTTTGAGTAGTGGGTCATTTATGTCTTTGTGTACCAAACTGGACTTATTTGATGTTTATGCTCCAACTTGAGGGAGAGTATTAGTATTATTAATTCTATAGTTTATATAGCTTAACGGGTTACTAGATATCCGCTTAGGAATATCCATTTAAGAGTATTCTTTAGACCTTTATAAATATGTAATGCTCTCTCTCTCTAATAGAATAATCTCTCGTTCTTTTCCACACAAAACTCTACATAAATTATGGAGATGAGGGAACCAAAGCCAACCAAGTTTTCATTGATTGAGTAGAGCCAGAGAGCCTTTTCACAGTGAAGATGAAGCCAAACACGGCCCAACCAAAATTTTAAGGCAAAATATCCTACCAGCTAGTTTTCAGGTATCAATTGAATCTGGGTTGGGATTGAGTCCTAGTTTGTGGTGGGAAAGTAGAATTCTAAGTTCACAAGTGACATTCAGGGGAGAGCATTTAAAAATTACCAGTTTAGTTGTAGGTGCAGTACTCTCATTAGAGCTTGGCGCTGTCACCAGTGCCAACTCCCAGCCCGTAGTGGCATTTTCTGCCGTAGCAGGAGGGGCAGTTGATAAATCATCTGCAACAACACCATCAATTAAAAAAAGTTGGTCAGTAACACTACAGTATGTTTATCTTCTTCCAAGGGATAAACAGATTAGTGAGATATTTACCAACTGGAATAATGGAAAGAGCCATAGCATTCTTGTTATCTAGATCAGTTGCATCTGGATTGGCATCACTGCTCAGTCCCTGATGTTTGTGTATAAACAGTTTCTTAGCGCAAAAACATGTGAGCCAAGAAAAGAAGCCTGGGTTTGTAGCTTTGAATATTACCAACAAGTCAGAGGGTTCTGGCACTGAAGGTTCCACTTGCACTGGTTCGGGAGGGGGAGAGGGTGTCTCAGGTGGTTTCTCAACTTCAGGACTTTTCTTATCTTCTATGGCTAAGACCTCCTTGGGAGCTTCAATTTTCTCAGCAACAACCTGATTTAGTATGAAAATAGTTTTAAAAAATTCCATCTCATTAATGTTCAATTTATATCAAACAGATAAATTAGCTTTCTAGTGATGTTATTCAGAAAACCACTCCAGAGGGCAAACTTCACAAAGGCAACAATCTATGAAGAAAGCAGTTGAATAAGACAGCAACAAGAAGGCAACAACAACCAGATAAGAATATTAGTAATGATCACATAAATAGCAGTTGATTTGGAAAAAAATGCCATTCCGATTGCTTTTGGTAATTTGACATGTGAATATGCATCAGATGCTGTGAAACACATCAGCTAATGTAGAGTGAAAGGAGGGGTAAAAAGTATCAGCAAGTTACAAACCGTAAGGTAAACTTTGCAACTTTCGACTTTAAAATTATAAATAAAAAATCTTTGTAAAAGCGATACTCAGAACCAATGAGACTGTAGATGGGAAAAAACGTCCAAATTACCAATGAATGAATGATAATTGGTCTCCATGTCCTTGTTAAATTCAAACTTATGTCAACTACAAATAGCAATCTGCTGAGAGAGAAACTAATCTCCAATACCTGATCTTTTCTCACTGTGGAGGCTCGTGGGGCTTCTCTCACGTACTCCTCCATTGCCGTGACAAATGATGCTGGGGGCTGCATATTAGAGTTCATCAGTTATCAGGAGATGTGTATTATGTTGTACTGGAGAAGCAATCACAAGATAAAACGGTACAAACATCAAACCTGCTCAATTTTTATAAAGCCTTCTGTACGTCGCACATCAATGCTTTTACATATTTCATAGAATTCTGATAGCCTCTCAGCCTGAAAACCAGTGTTAACGTAAGAAAGAGCTGAGCAGACCTTAGTATGAAGACGAATACTTAGATGAAACAAGTTTAAGCTGAAGATGGCATGGAATCAATAGTGCAGATCACAAAGTTGATAAGAGTATCGTAAATCTGGTAACATTGATTGCGCAACAACAGCATGCATGTAGCTGATGTAGCTTAGGAGTCTATGAATGGTTAAAGGTGTAGTCTAGAGATAATTTCTCCATCATAAAAATATAAGAATAATACAAGGTGGAGTAATGCAAGATTACCTGCTGCCCTGCCCTCTTGTATATCTCAAGGGCCTTGAGAGCGTGATGACGTTGCATCTCAAAGAACTGTGCACAATCAACACTTGTTAAGCCTATGGATTAACAGAACCATCAATGCTGTTAAGACAAAGAGTAACACTACCTTGTCAACCAAGTTGATTGTCCCATTACTGATAGCATTGTAGATTTTGATGCTTTCAGCCGCAACCTGCCGCAAACAAACCAATGACAAAGAAGAACCATGTTATCAATGAAATACTTTGAGGTGAAGAACTAAGCACATAGAACATGAACGCTTACAAAACATTCTCACCATTGAAAGTGCCAATTGAATTATGAAATTGTACTCTGCTGCACCTTGTGGCTGTAGATAATTGCCAAAATATGAAATAGGCAATCAATATATTTTTTTACAATATACAAAAGATACCAATCACAAAAAATTAGATGAGATAGAAGAAGATATATGATATAGAATCCCAAAACATCAGGGATGTGATTTACCCGACATCCAAGAAGACGGAGAAGAAGTTGTTGCAGTGCAGGTAATTGTTCAAGTAACTCAACGGTATCGAGATCCCGAGTTCTCTATAAACCCCAAAAAAATGCATTTCTATAATCATTTTTATAATCCAAGCAGTCATTGCAAGGAAAATTGAAAACGCAAATGAATATAAATCCATCAACTACATCATCTTGGTGCCAATACAGGATTCTAGATAATATGTTTTAATGGTTAACTCCAGAAACACTCTAAAAGCCTTTAATGTTGAGGGGATACAGGACGATGGCACCAAATTCGCTACAACTTTGTTGATGTCCTTGCTAAGATCTCAATCAGGTGTAAACTTAACAAGACGGAGATTGTAGTTTAGTATACCAGGCTTGACCTGCTTCCTCTCTCTACCGGGATCTTCACCAATACTGATAATTGGAAAAAAGGACTAGTTGATAATGAACATCCTATTAAATGATGTTGAGATCCCAATTGCTACATCAAAATTTTGGGGTTCTATATCATGGAGAAGGGATACTCACATCTGAAAATTGTATATGGATTGATTCCATAATGACACAATTGTGGATATTAACAATTAGAGTCCTGCAGTTTAGCTTTTACATGTTACTTGCATACATCTGTTTGCTATA
Source organism: Posidonia australis (assembly GCA_024699735.1). Lineage (NCBI taxonomy): Eukaryota > Viridiplantae > Streptophyta > Magnoliopsida > Alismatales > Posidoniaceae > Posidonia > Posidonia australis. Next base: position 14,281 of record JAMKQA010000710.1, on the reverse strand, counting down.
AATGATGACTACAGGACTGTGATTGTAGATCATGTCTTTTGAGTCCTTTCCATGTTTCTTACCCTATTTTTAAGGCAGAGAAAAATCATGAAACGGCAACACTTTGTCCTATCAGATAATAGCTGGTAGACTCAATAAACATCAAGTGCAGATTACCATAAGAATCAAAAGCCATGAAGCCAGGAAAAAATAGAAAATAGCTTACCGCAGGCTCAGTCTCAACGTCATACTTTGCCACTCGGAAACATTCAAGCTTCTCTTCCAAGTACAAGGCATAGGTGCGAATCCATGCAGAATAATCCCATGCTAAACATGAAATAAATGACAAATATCACTAACACCTTGAGTTGAGTAACACAGCTCTTTCTGGTAAAAATATTTAGTACCATATTGGCTGGAATCATCCTTGAAATGGGACAAGTTGAGCATATGGTTCCTGCTTCTTCCATAATTGATGAGTTCTTCACGGAAAGTGGGATCTACTTCTCGCAAAGCTCTATGTATGACAATCAGAGTCTTTAAGGCAACCTAATCAGAATCCAACTAGAGAAGATAAATCTATTGATCCATTTGAAGAAGGATACAAGCAGCTATTATAAACAGTTCGGCAGCAAGTACATAATTCACTAGTCACCACCAAAAGAATAAACAATTGTGATGGAAGCATATCATGTAAGGTTATATAATGTGTACTGATCTTGACATATCCCAATTGACAATAGCATACTTTGCCAAAAGATGTAGGAATTACAATATTTGATGATAAATTTATTTGATATACTTCATACCCAGTAAACCATAGGAAAAAGTTGGCTGATAAACCAAAACAAATAGCAACTATGTATCATGGCCAGTTTTTTATTTTCCTTTTTGTATCATAAACTTTACTCCAAAATTCAAAATCAGCTGATTTGGCATGGTCTGGGCTTTTTTAAAGTAGGGAAAGATAAATTGATGCCTGAGTGAGTTTTGTAACTCTTTTTTTTCTTTCGTTTGTGGGGTTGGGGGGGCGGGCAAGGGGGTGCACGAAGATTCCTAACTCTTGCTGACATCATTTTCAGCAAGTTAGTATATTATAGTGTTATGTTGAAAAGAGAAGTTGTATTATTGAGATTAGGAGGAGATTACACATATATATATAGTGAGTTATAAGATAATAATAACATACAAGATCCATTAACCCATTAACACACTAAATATAATATTAACACTCCTCTTCAAATTGGAACAAATATATCTAACATGTCCAGTTTGTCACATAATCCATAAAAAATCCCAATACTAAAGTCCTTTTGTGAAGATATCTGCTAATTACTCGAAAGATTGAGTGTAAGGTGTGTGAATGTGATCAGATAACATCATGTCTCTATTGTAATAACAATCTATCTTTATGCGTTTTGTATACTCTTAAAAAATAAAATTGTTAACAATAAATATGTTGTTTGGTTGTCATAATGCATGACTATGGGAAAATCAAAATCAACACTAAACTCTATCAGTAAAGAACACAACCACATCATCTCGCAACTAGTTTGGCTATAGATCTATATTCTGTTTCTATACTACATCGTGAAACAACATTCTACTTCTTGTTTTTCTAAGAGACTAAGTTAACTCCTACATAGCTGCAATAATAACATTCTACTTCTTGTTTCTCTACTTTTTGTCTCTTCGATCACCTGTATAGTCAAAATATAAATAGGATTCAATTTACGAGTGCCCATGTTTCCTGTAAACCAAACCTTTCCTAGGTGTATTCTTAATGTAGGTAAGTACACGTAGAGCCCCTAACCAATGCATCTGTCTGTATTCATGCATAAACTGACTCTAAAGTCCTAATACAAAGGAAATATTAGGGCAAGTGACAATTAAATAGATCAACTTATTTATCAAACATTTGTACCTGTCAGCTTCCTCAAATAGCACAAATGACTTATCCCAAAAGGGAAGATTCTGCTTTATAACCTACTTTCTGATTTGTACTTCAGAAGTCCTATTTCAAGCAATAAATCTAGAACATACTTTTTTTTAGATAGAACTATCTTGTCATTGCTATATGCAAATTCAATTCCAAGAAAATACATTAGCCTGTCCACATCTTTTGTGATAAAAACAGTAGACAGATTTTATTTTATTTTTTTGCAATCATCATTCACAACATCGACATGTGTCAGTGAAATCGTATCATTCTCCCAACTTAAGAACACGACATTAAAGGGAAAATTGAAGTGTGCTAAGTTTCGGTGTGGATGTCGGAGTCAAGTCGAGCACATCGTTCAAGTCGACCGACACATTGAGTTTTTATAACATGGGAATCACGTGTCAGTCGACATGTTAACATTTGGTAACGATACGAGCGAAATTTCACCCCCTACCGCTCTAAGCTACATTTCTCCTCCTCTGGTTGAGCCAATGATGCTTCTCTGCTGAAGATTTTCTCAAGATTCAATATTTTCTCAAGCTTTTTCTTCCTCTCCATTCTTCAAGATTGGCTGTTAGGCTTCTCCTCCTTGGTAATATACATAGATCTCTAGATTTTACCTTTGTTTTGATGTAGAGTTACGTATTACACTTAGTTTTTTCGTATTAATACTTAGATCTTTTGTTTTGACGTAGATCTTAGGTATATTATATAGATTTAATATAAAAATATATAAATCTTAGGTTTTTGTATATAGATTTTTATGTTTTCTTGTTCTAGAAATACTTAAAACTTAATAAAAGTAAAATCTAACCTAAAAATTCTATAAATTTATTAAAAATCAGTAAAATATTTATAACTTTAAAAAAAATAGAATATTTTGTAAATAATTAAAAAATCAGGAAAATATTGAAAACTTTGAAAAGAATTCAGATATTTCAAAATTAAGTTAAAAAAATGAGGAAAATAATAAGAAGTTGAAAAAATGAAATTATTTTTGAAATGTTTCAGAAAATCAGAAGTAATATTAAATGTACAAATTATTAAATAAAATATCTTAAAAAATTGTAAAAAACATAGAAAATTTAAAAAATAAGGAAGCCAATTTTAAATGCATGAGTATTTTTTTCCATATAATTAAACTCATTTAATTTTTTATTTTCAATCTTCACAATGTTGAATTCTAATGGAACTCAAAGTAATAGAAGTGACAATAATGAGAGAGTTGCAAGATCTAATGAACCAAATGGTTAAACGAATATATTGTCAATAACGATAGACAAAAAATAGAATGTAAATACGATGGAAAAAGAATGCTAAGTAGGGTTATTACAAGATTGAAGCAATACCTTATTGGAAGATACAACAATTTTAACAAGTGGAAGTCATGCTCAACTGTCGTTCGTGATTAAATGAAGGAGTTACTAAAGAACACAAAATCTAAAAAAAGTGATAAAACGAAAAGAAATGAAAATTTTAAAAAGATTCTATTTTATGAAAAAGAGCGTAAGTTCATCGTCGTACTAGATTTAGATAATGATATGGTGTATCCTTCATATTATTAAACTCAATATGAGAGAAACATGCATAAGAGAGTTATAATTGAGTCGAGAAATTAAGAATGGTACAGAAAGCAAATTCAGAGATTCCATGATGACAGTGGTAGTAGTAGTGCACAGAAAGATAAAAGTAAAGACACTACAGAAATATTTAAAATGTATAGTCAAAGGTATGATAATTCAGATTTAATAACATGTAAAATTGAAAAATCAAAGCAGAAGACTATCAAGGACGTGTTTGGAAATGTTATAGGGAAAGTTGGTCAAACTACGGTAAAATATATGATTTTCAATGTTATCCCGACGAATACTACAGAGGGACCATATCTACAACATATACTTGATGTAGTGGCCAAAGAAAATACAAGATTAAAAGTACTAACCGATTATAATATAATGAACAAATATCTCAAATCAAAAAAAGAAGAGTTAAAAAGCTACATCGATAATTTGAAATAACAATGTTTAACCTTGGGATCACTATTATGTCTTGATTGTTAGACAAGTATTACCAGAAAATAGATCATCAACTTCATAGTCTACTGTGAAGGCCACACAGTTTTTTTAAAGTCTATTGATGTTTTTGATGTTATCAGAAATCGTAGATACCTTTATAAGCAAATTATGAAAGTCATTACGCAAATGAGATTGTCAAATGTGATTAAGATTATCACCGATAATGACAATAATTTCAAAAAAACCAGTGAAAAAATTATGTCCAAGTATTCTATCTATCGAACACCACATGTTGATTATTGTATTAATATGATACTTGAGGACTTTGGTAAAACAAAGTTGATGAAGAAGACTGTTAAAGAAGCAAAGATTGTAACAAACTTCATTTACAACTACTTCTATCTATTAACTTTTATGAAATCAACCGAGTATTGGGGTGATGATTTGATTCAACCTGGAGTTACTCGATTTGCAATAAATTATATTGCTCTCTAATCAATGATTGATATAAAAAACAGACCAAAGTACATGTTTAATTCACAAGTTTAGTATATACTCCAATTGGTAGGAAAATAAACTCTATAATTAATAGTCATTCTTTCTAAGAGGACGTTTGAAAGATAATGAGCATAATGAAGCCAATTTCGAAAATCCTTCGTTTAGTAGATAGTGATAAGAAACCTACAATAGATTTCTTATATGAGACAACGAAGTTGATGAAAAATACTGTAAAAGATGCAACATACAGATCTTCAAAGAGATGCTTAAAGATTATCGAAGAAAGATAGTCCAACATGCTTCTTCACTATTTGCATGAAACTGATAAGTAGTTGATATATAGATTCATATTTGTCATAATTATGTTTATATTATTATAATCGGTTACTTAATGACTTTTTTTTATCAATGTAGTATACTATCTAAACTTATAGTTCCAATACGATCATGAACTCGAAAATCGTACTGATTTACTATCTTCTATAAGAATAATGATAAAGAAATTAGAACCAAATGTGGACATTCAAATACAAGTCTTTAATGAAATTAAATACTTTAGAAACCAAATGTTAAGATTTAAAAATCCTTACGTGATTTGTGACGTGCTACGATGACTCAAAGTAAGGATTGGATATTATTTATTTTATTTCGTAACATTACATCATAATATGAATAATAAATTAATAATCTAATAGCATATTTCAGGTGAATGGTGGATGCTGAATGGAACAGACACTCCATATTTAAAGAAAATTAAATAAAGATTTTATCTCAAACTGCCTTAGTTTCAGGATGTGAAAGAACTTAAAGCATATTTAATATTATCCATACAAAAAGAAGAAACAAAATAGGAACTCAAAGATTAAATGATCTTATGTTTGTATACTTTAACATGAGACTGAGAGTGAAACATATCAAAATATTCTCAAGAGAAAATAAAGACCATTTTGACTCAATTGATTAGACATATTCTATACTTGAGTAGTTGCAAGAAAATGGAAAATCAATACTAGATAAGAATAAGGTATATCATGTTTAAGAATTACTGCTGAAATAGACATTGATGTTGAAAAATACATAAGTTCATTAGAACATTCTCGTAGTGAAATTTCAAATTTAGGTAATGAGAGTGATACAGATGATTCTACACAACCACCAAACGATAACAAAGGTGGTGACAATGGATATACAGCTCAACCTGAAACTGAAGACTTATGAAAGAAAAGTCAAAGACCACTTAACCTATTTACAGAAGAAGATGAATTCACACATGCCACACAATATAAGCATCATGGACTTAATAACTACACGATCCTTTGTCGTATCATTATTGGAGTATTCAAACTAAATGAAATTTATTAGAGTCACTTGACTATCTGAATATTCATAATCCTACAAACTCTTATGACTACAGTTCTTTTAGAGATTGTTCTTATGAATAATTAGATTATAACTCTGAAAGTGGATGAACAAAAACTTCTTCCTATATCTTAAGTCAACAAAATAAATGGGATAGAGTTCCATATTTAGCTACACACCACCATAAATAGAATATAAGCAGTAAACTTATTAAAGTCCTTCAAGTCAAGATTACATCTCTCAACAACCTCAACAAGTATTTATTCCATAATACCCATCAATGAAATTTCTGATTCGACTGTCAATGTCAGATTATCACATTTATATTATGGAATATCGAATATATTACAGTCATATATCTTGAAACAACTATGTGTTGTGGAGAGAGTCTTAAATTCAACAACAAATTTATCGTAACTACAACGTAACTGAACAACAAGAATATTTTCATAAACAAAGACATTCTTTTTCATATTAAGCATATATAAGGTAATTTTTATTAGTACTTTTGTTTTTAAACATTTATTAAGTATTTTTACGTATTATTTATGTTTCAAGATATTTGTATTAACTCTATATAGCGTATTTCAATATGATAATATTTAGAAAGTTGATCAAAGTAGTCTTAAATATAGATTATTGCTTATTTTAGCTTATTTTAGAGTTTCAAATTAAAATTCAAAGTTTTTTTACTATTTCCATAGATTTTTGTAAATTTATAGTGTTTCCACCGACATTTCCACCGATGTTCAACACGATTTCTATTTTTGTCGGACCAAAGTTCAATACGAAATCAATGTTTAAAACCTTGTCTGCAATCCCTATAGTATCACTGCTTGTCAAGAGGATATCATCAACAGATACTGTTAAGAACACGTAAACAACTGCACTTAACTTGAGAAAAACTGAATGAACAACACACTGTCTAAAACTATTTCTCAGCATAAGCTAGTTAAACTTTGAGACCATGCTCTTGAACTTTACTTCAGTCCATATATTGTCTTTTGAAATAGATAGACATAATTCTCTTCTTGAACAACAAACCTAGGAGATTGCTTCATGTAAAGCTACTTAAATAAATCTCTATATAGAAAAACATTCTTTACATGCAGCTGATGTAAAGACCAAAATTGACCCATCGCAATGTATAGGAGAACCCAGACAAAATTGAGACGTGCCACGGGAGAAAATGTCTCTGCATAATTAACTCCATAAGTTTGTGTAAAACCTCGTACCACTAAACGGACATTGTATTACTCAATGAAACCATCTGCTTTGTGTTTGGCTATAAACACCCACCTACAGCCAATTACCTTTGTTTTTTCAGGACGAGTCACAAGTTCCCATGTACCTCAAGATACCAATGCTTGTATTTTTTTTTCCCATGGTCAACTTCCAATGAGGAAGTTGAAGAACTTTCCGGTAGTGTTTTGGAATAGACTTTGTAGAAATAGATAAGATAAAGTGGAGAAAGATGAAATGAAGACTATCATAGGTAACAAAGGAAGATAGATTGCAGTGAAACCACTACTTTTGCGTAAGGCTATTGGCAGAAGAGTAGAATCTATAGACGTCAAGGGTGAGATAGTTTCTACTAAAGGAAGCATAGGGTGCCCGTAGACGGCGATGATTTACCTGTAAGTATTCTGATACTTGTTGTTCAACTTGCACGGGTCTATCACTTTATGTGAAACTAACAAGAACCAATGAAAAAGAGGAATTGAGTCAATGACAGGTTCTACGTTCTTAAAGAAGGATTTAGACTCAAGGAAAATAACATCGGTAGAAACAATATATCGACACGTAGGTAGGTGAAAACACCGATATCCTTTTTGAGTCCTAAAGTAATCCACGAAGACACATTTCAAAACCTTAAGAGCAAGTTTATCAAGGTCAAGTATGTGATTTTGGACAAAGACAACACGACTAAACAACTTAGGAAAAAGACAAATAACTCTTGATTAGGACACAATCTTCTAATTGAAACCTCTCCCCTAAGAGGAGTAAAAGGCATGCAATTAATTAAGTATACGGCAATAAACACCGCATCAAACCACAAATACTTAAGAACCCGCTTTTCAACCATAATGGTTTGTGTCACACCTAAAATGTAACGATGCTTACGCTCAACAACATCATTTTGTTAAGAAGTATGCACACAAGAGGTTTAATGCAAGATTCCCTTAGAATTATAGTAATTTTGAAGATTAATTTGTAAAAATTTTAATGCATTGTCAGTACAAAAAACTTTAGACAAAATAGAAATTTAACTCATAATTTATGAAAAAAAATTTAATAACATCAAACACATGTTGTCTATCTTTCAGGAGATAAACCTAAGACGCACGAAAGAAGTCATCAATAAAAATAATATAATATCTATAACTTGAAGCAGACGAATCACGAGCAGATCCCTAAATATCATAATGTACTAAATCAAAAGGACTTTGACTCGAAGACGCTTATAGATAGTACAATGATGCTTACTCAACTGACACGATTCATAAACAAATGACCCTAAAGACACCTATAGAATGGCCTGCTAAAGACGATGAAGTGACAGATGGCTTAAATGACAATACCATAACAAGAAAGAGTTAACTGTTGAAGTAGCAGTAGCAAGTACTTGTGGAATATCATCGCGAACAAGTAAATACACATTATAGGCTTACTCTCTATCTGCAGATCCTAAAAAGTACAATAAAAAGGATAAGAGGTTACGAAATAATATAACTATTTGGTGATAGCACTTACGGAAAGTAAGTTGACTAGAAAATCAGGAATAAAAAGAACTTTTGCAAAAATAATGTGAGGAGAAGCATAAACTACACCTTCCCCGGTTACTAAGCAACTCTGACTATTAACTATGGAAACAAAACTAATGTCTAATAACTGGGAAAGACAAAGACAGGTGAAAAGATCTCAAACATCTGTCATGTAGAAGGAGACTCCTAAGTCTATAATCCAATCACTGTCCTAAGAAACAAGCAAGACATGTGTACCTAAAGTAGTAACATGAAAGATAATCGCAATGAACTTAGTGACTCATATATGAAGGAAGTTGTTACACTCGGCCTGAGAAATAGTTACAATCTGAGAAGACGAATTTGAGGTAGGTAATTCTAACAATGCAAGATGTACTAAAGGAAAACGTTCAAATTTGTCTTAACATCTGTCACAAGTGTAGTTGCTATGACCACAATGCTCACACTTGCGACTATCACAATCACGTCCTCGTCCACGAGTACCTCAAGTGCCACGTCTTTTTGACGATTACGCTATTACAGGCTCGTTAGAACTAACAAAGGAAGCCGAAGTACTAGAAGAGACATGGAGAACTCGTGAGAAAGTCAACTGACACCAAGTATTTGCCCTTTAATCGGCAAAATCAAGTTAAAGGTCAGTTAAAAGGATCGCCACTGCTAATTTCTCTCTATACTCCTTTATCTTAGAAAGATTTTGATACACCTCCAACTCATCTAACAAAGATCTCAAAGTACTGTAAAAATCTTGTACGGAATGGTCTCCCTGCTTGTGTGTAAATAACTGCTCATAGATCTCATAAACTCTAACAATGTTCTTCTCGTTTCCATATGTACTGTGAAAAGTGTCCCAAATCTTCTTGACAAACTTTAACATCATAATTGAACAAGCAATACATCCATGCTATTAACCAATTAAGAAATAACTGTAAAGTCATCTGCAAGTCAATCCTTATAAGCAACATCCATAACATCGAGTGAAGGATGTGTGATGTGTCATATTTTCCGATGGGTACCAAGAAATGTCTCGAAAGCTTAAGACCAAAATAAGTAATTCTTCCTTGTCAACTTGATTGATGTAGCAAAAAGACCTTTAAGCCATGAGTCACGAGAAAATATCATAATAAGAGATATGGACAAGTCTGATCCTTAGAAAAAATGACTTACAAGGATAGAAGAGGCCAATATAGGCTAGAAAAGGGACCTCAGAAATCACTGAATCTTATGACATACACCAATTGCCTTAGAAATGAGATGATTTTATGCATCTATTGGCAGCCACTTGAACATGGGCAGCCAACAGTAGCTGCAAACCTGTCGATTGCCCTAGGAAATGCAGCGGAATTGGCTAATCAAGTTAGCCAGCAGTGGTAGAGGGACGGCAGGGCCTGATGTGGCCCCTGTCCTGTTGTCCGCCAGCTAGAGAGGTGTCAGAGGAACAGGAGCCGTTGGAGGTTCCTGACCTGCTGTCCACCAGCTAGAGGGCATTGGAGAGGCACTGGAATAAAGGATAACAGTTGTCAGAAGGTGGTTGGGTGAGCCGGCAACAATTAGAGATGACGACTAGGGTCTACTTTGAATCCATGTTATGTTGAAAAGAGACGTTGTGTAATTGAGATTAGGAGGAAATTACTCGTAAATAGTGGATTATAAGATAATAGGATCCATATAACATACAAGATCCATTAATCCACTAGCACACTAACTATAACACTAACATATAGAGTTTTGATTTGGTACGGTCTGGACTTTTTTCAACAGTAAAAACCCATGATCTCAATCATTGATCACAACAGTACAAAATAGGAGAAGTAATTAAAAAAACCAGTACTACTGTTGCAATCTTGACTCTCTTTCTTCAATCCAATGGTCCAAAACAGGAGCTCATGGAAGTCACTTGTGAGCGCCGACCGTAATGGATTTTGCCTGATATATTATAAGAGGGAAAAGGCAGTCCATAATTGTATAGGCAGTTGAAAGCTTCTTTTCCCTGTTATAACTTTCAGCAAACTGACACAGCTTAATCTAGATATTTGACACCACTAGATTTTTTGCATGTTTAATTTCTGCTGAATATATGACTCAAATGTTTGCAGTTATCTTCTGCTTCTTTTCTGTAACATGTCACCGATATAAATTTAGGTGGTAGATCTTAAGCTTATCTTGCACACCCATTTAAACAAGCGACAATCATTTTTATTGTGTAAAAATTATCAGTGATTTATAAACAATGGCTGAACCTACAGTAAAATTTAATTGCATATGGTTGGAAATTTAGTGTATCAAACACTTGTTGAAGAAATATTTCTTGTTTTGGTATGTCTTTATCCGAATAAGTTTTATGGTACTTGAACCTACCGCCCAATTATGCGTCTTTGCAAGCCGTCTTGAAAGCGCATGGATGCAGTAAGCTACATCAGCTCGGGGTCTTGCAGCCGAAATTGCAACAAAAATAGCTGGAAGTAGTAAACATCTACTGTATCAGGCCCATATCGAATAAACTGCAATATAAAATAGTAAGCAAAATTTTCTCACAGTAGAAAGTAGTGCCTCATTATACATGAAATCATAGCAAATATTATTTTTGGAGAATAAGAAAATCTAGATTATGAAACAATACAAAATAGTAGAAATTATTTGCATTGCTTATCAACTGCATAGTATTGATATTACACCAAGAGAAAAAGTCAATTAAGCAAGCAAATTGCCAAATATTACACTGTTAGATTCAGCTGTTAAAAATGCCCAGTTTTGCAAGCAGCCTGAGCTCGACCCATTAGGGGCCTGGCCTGAGACAAGCCTGAACTTGGGCTCATTTACTATACAAGCTGGGTACAAACAGTGCCAACACGGCACATGTAGACTTCTTTTACACATAGTATAAAAAAAATTTTCGAGGAAACATTGTAATTATTTTATAAAATCATTTGTGAAAACCCTGACTAATTCTTGTCTTTTGTGGTTAATTGACCCTCTTAACGAGCCTAACCCAAGTCTCTATAAAAGTTTATTTGGCTCAAATTTGGCTCTGTTACTTAAAAGTTCAAGAGTCAAGCTGAGTCAGAGCTCACCAAGTGTAAGACAACCCAAACCCAGTCCCAAACCCAAACTCGGCTGGGTAAAGTCGATCCAAGCTCGTGCCAAGCTTAAGCTACTTGAGTATCAGACAAGCTGAGCTCACTCAATTTTGGCTTACAGCACTATTGTTAGACCTATGAACTTCTAATTGGCTTGCAGCCCTATTGTAAGACCTATGAACTATAAATTGGCTGGCAGCCCTACTGTTAGGCCTATGAACTTCAAATTTAACAACAATTTGTATCATAAATTAGATGCAAAGTTTCCATTACAGGGTTTTACGACCAAAGGCACCCGACAATAGGATTGCAGCAGCTACAACAAACAGCAAGTAATTGTTACAGTAAATTTTTAAAAAAACCTCTCATGTTTTAAAAACATTTTTGCTTGACGTGCAGACTTGAACCTTGTCACTTGTTCCTTTAAACTTAAACTGTGAAAAATGGCATAGAATGAGCCAAATATGAGAATTCTACATATCACTGAAACCAAATATAGTACCATGTTGATGTTATCTTTGTGCAACTACACATTATGCATTTTGTTGGCCTTAAGTGATTGTGCATCTCACCAGATATTGCACTATTCAAATAAAACTAAACTTAAAAACACCGATTTAAGATTTGAGCTACTTCGTCAAAATGAATGATGGGAGTACGGGGCATTATATATTCTACTGTGTAAACAAGTAGCTCTTGCTTTATTGTCAGTAAACAAAAACTTGGTTCTACCTGGAGAAGCCCTAAATCCTTATTTCTACTGAAAGAAGCCCTAAGTAACCATATAAGTAAGATAAAGCATGTGACATAAACCCATGCTGGATGAACACAATTCAAATGCAAGCTTAGATGAGAGGAAGAAGAAAAATGTGGAGTAATTCTGTTTCTTTAAGGAGAAACCGATACATAGAAGATAGTTTGTGCATTATATCCCCAGCCCAATGCAATTCTAAACAAATGACAGGGTAGCAGTAATCACTCACCTTTTATGTGCTTCTCTTTAGCTGGACGTTCAACATGGTTTGTAGCCTTAACAATTGCAATGTCCAATTCCTGAAAATATGATGAGCATAAATAGAAGTCATAAAAGATAGGAATATTAGAATCCGTCCATATCTACTCGTGGATATCAGTCTGACCAGTAACTTTACTAAAATGGAATGCAGGTAAATAGAAATTGCTCATTCATAAATGCCCTGAGATGAAAGACGGATCCTAACCTTGTAATCGCTGTTCACTTTAGCCAATCCAACAGTGGTTGAATCCTTTAGTGCACCTACATACTTTCTTATACTCTGCTGTGAACCCCCTCCAGACATTTTCCCTCTGCTTGTCTATTGAATAACAGAAACAGTTATCAGGAACATGACAAACCACATCTTTTTAAGCATACAATTAAGTCAAGCAAACAACTCTGTTCCCAGCCATGTCGATTTATTTGAAGAGTTACACATATCAATTCAAGATCCAGCTCTTAAAAACCAAGCGAGGATTGTAACAATACCAAATTCAGGCCAATTGAAAAGTGTGCTATCAAACCAATCAAGACAGGGCTTATCTAACACAGTAGTCGGGAAAACGTACTGAAAGACACAGTCAACCGAGCATTTAATTACAAAATACAACTTAAAATTTAACAAAAATCTGCAAATTCACTCCAAAACTCTAACTTTAAGCATCAGAACGAACTCGTCAGTAAATCACAAGATCTCAGGCATCTCTCACGCCACCGCTCCAAATTCTCCACCCACAAAAAAAACACGAACAACCACGAAAACCAACTTCTTCAACAGAATCCAGGAGCCAGGGGCACCAAATCACAGCAAGATCCCATCTCCGCATCAAAATCCCTCAACAAGCAAAAAAAAAAAAAAACTCGTTTACCATAACACTGACCCAAAACCACCGCAAACCCCCGGAATTCACCACGGAACAGCCACCAGAAGAACAGAAAGAGGAAAAAAAACTGCACTTGACCTCACCTACGAATCCACACGACTAGAGGCAACCTTCCAAGCCCGAGATCCGAACCCCTGGACCAGACAAGGAGGAGAGCAGCGGACGAGTGGTGGCGCTAAAGCTCCGTCTACCGCGCCGGTCGTCGGGGGCTGCTTTTTCTCACCAGCTGTGAGAGTTCGGTTATTCTACTGCACCACCGGAACACTTTTCTTAACCAGTTGCATTCCAGTGCGACCGCTGGACTCTGCTTTTGCTCTCCGCGGATCTGCGGGTGTAAATTTAACATATCATGATCCGCAGGGGAAGTAGATGGGAGATTCTTTGGTATCATAACAGCTATTAATAAGTGGACCCTCTGATTTGGTAATGGGAAGTTTCCCAAAGTAGCTCGTCATTTTCTTGTTTAATTTGACTTCTTCATTTTGGAGAGGATTGGATTTTGATTGGTGGGCAGATGTGGAATGAGGTTGGGAAGAATCGTTGTGGACTTTCAAGCCCATTTTGTTAGAATAAAGTTGCAATATTGTTTGACTATTTTGGCAACACCTGGCTCGGTTTGTTTGTACCAAAGAAATCAAAGGAAAACAACATATAAGGTTAAAAGCAAAATAATTGAAAATAAAGTCATAGACTTTTATTTTATGTTTAACTCTTAGTATTCGTGCTTACTTGGGGGGGGGGGGGGGGGTT
>JAMKQA010000709.1:0-39309 GCA_024699735.1 Posidonia australis | reverse complement strand
GACAGAGATCAGGAGGTCAGATCTTCAACAGGTTTCAACAAGGTTTGCATTGTGATGTTTTTCTCCAGTGGTTGGATGATACAGATGTATATTTTTGGACTTGTGATTGATTTGATCAGAACTTTGTAACTGCATTTGAGATTAGTGCCGGTTGGATTGGGTTGGACCGTGGTTTTTTATCTCCTCACACCGAGGAGGTTTTCCACGTTAAATATTTTGTGTTTGTGTGTTTGGTTTGTGGTTTGCTTGTTTTCAATTAGGTCAATAAACCCCAACACTCGGTTTTGTCATTTCATTTCATTTCTTTTTTATATTGTAACTATATGTTCTCTAAACCTCCACGTGTTCTTTCTTAGTTTCCTTTTTTAATGTAGTGAAATAGCGTTACAAGAATCTAGCCATGTGTTTAATATGGCTCGAAATGAGCTCGATCACGATCTGACAATCGAAGACGGCCATGACGGCCATGCCAAGAAACTGACTGCTAAGAGAAAATCAAAATATCAAAAAATCCCAAGTTGGGTGCGTCCGGGTCTCCAGGTTGCGTTGGAAAATGTTTTTTTTATTTAATTTATCGAGAAAAGTTGATTTTTGTTAAGTTATATTTTTTGTAGTAATTATGGAAGTAAAGAAAAGTTTGTTTGATTTGTATGTCTAATAATTACCTATAAGTTAATTAAAGAACTATATTATTCTTATTATTGCCGTCAACTACTGCTTACTCGTCGCTACATCGTTGTCGTCCATCGTCGTCTACCACTACTATTGTCGTCAATCACCACTGTTGTCGTTTTCCACTATCGCCATCGTCAGCCACTATCGTTGTCGTCAACCACTACTACCACTGTTATTGTTAACTATCATTATTATCATTGTCGACCACCACCACTACTGGCAGCTACCACCACTGTCATCATCAACCACCACCATTGTTGTCGGCCACAACCACTATTGTCGTCGACCACCACAACCTTCGCCACCGCTGCCTGCCATCTACTACTACTATCGTAGTCGGTTACCACCATCGCCACAGGCCATTACCATTGCCATCGTCGGCCACCAACGTCGCCACCGTCGACCACCACCATTGTAGTCGTCAGCCACCATCATTATCGCCGTCGACCATCACGTCAACCGATGATCACCATCACAGCCGACCACTACTACCGTTGTTGGCCAACACCATTGCTGCCAACGATCACCATCACTGTCTCTGACTACCACCACTGCTGTTGTCGATCAACACCATTGTTGCCGTTAGGCACCATCATCGTCGTCATGAGCCACCATCACCAATATCGTCAACCACAATTTGTCACGTCCCAAATTTTCCACAATAATTTAAACAAATTAAATTACGGGAAAATTAAAGCTAAACAGTAAATATCTAACTTCCAGGAACCTACGTGTGCGGTTAGGGAACTCCGATCTGTATGCACTACACTAAACCAATCTCATGGCTGCACCTGCAAACCAAAATCACAAGGAAAACGCATGAGTGACCAAAGTCACCTAGTACACACTCCACGAAAACCGCAGAAAACAAAACTATAATTTATTTTCCTTTTAAATTCATTTCACAAACTCTTTCTCAAAACCTCATAAATCAAGCCTACACCGGCCAAAACCACAACTAGGGCTCTATTAGCCCAAAGCCAGAAGTAGTGGCCCTCAATGGCCAAAACCACATACAGTGAGTTGGGAAGCCCGATGTCAGGCAACTAAACTCTGGCCACACGCAGTCCACCGAGGAGCGACTCTAGTGTTCTGCACTGCCACGGTGTGCCACCCTGTGTAGGAGCCAACCACTGTCCCGCGATTCCCCTCTCTCAAGAGAACCCTTAGAAGCCAACCCCTACCTGGGAAGGCTGTCCTGTCTCTTAGGACGTTACCAGCTACGGGGCATGTGTCTCACCCGCACTGGCCACCACAAGTTACGCCTCCTCACGGCGTCCTTCACACACGGTGCTCAAGAGGGAGTCTTAAAACCTCCACACCCGACAACACCAAAGCCTCAGTACTCACAGCGACAGTAGAAGTATCATACCTCTCCATCATGCCACAAGACACCTCAACCCGCTGACCATAACCCTAGCCTTGAAACGACAGTTAAGGAGTCTCATACCTTCAAGACCCGACGTCCCTCAGCCTCTGGTGTCTCGGCCCCCAACCTCAACCAGGGAGTCGCACCCGACCACCCTAGAATATTGTCACATTCCCTGGTCCCGACGACACGGTCCCACACTGTCTCGACCAACACACAGAAAATTAGGAAAACACTTTCCAAAACAGGCTAACCATTTCTTGAAATACATTTTCCAAACCATTTTCATATCTTTTGAAAATTCTTCCAAAACCTCGGCAAAGCGACGCGTCAAGTGTCCCAATGGACCACCACTAACGGCTCACAATCCCATCTCATAGGGACAAAACATGGCATCCAGAAAACCATCGAAAACACATTTTATAAACCTATTTGGGACCTTAAATCGGTATGCCGAAAATCACATTCGGTAGATCAGTCTGAACCACCAGTACACTGCACAAGCAGCAACCCGCCAGCCACCACCAACGAGGCCAACTACAAGCCTCAACCACTAGCCCACACATGCGAGCCCCACGGAGACCCCACACTTAGGTCCCATACGGACCCACACCTGGGTCCCACACGCACAGTGCCACAATGTACAATGCCAAACCACGCACAATGACATGTAGATAGAAACTGGCCCACGAGATCCAAGTCCAAAAGTACAAAACCACACAACGGACCTCGGGACAGTAACACCCGTCTAGGAATAAAATTCATAAATTGTAAATAATTACAAAATAAATTTTACAGGTGTTACACTACTACTGTCATTATTAACCACCACCACTACTTCTACTGTCAGCCACTACCATCACCATCATTATTATCTGAGTTCAAATTGTAATTAAAATCAATTTTTAAGAATTATTTAAAAAAATATAATTAATATTCTTAACTTTTCAAAAAATTAACATCCATTGATTTTTATAAAAGTTACCTTGAAAATTTAAAACGAACTTAAAAATTACTAAATAATAAATATTTAACGTATTAAATTATTATAAAAAAAGATTTTCAAACGTCACCTTAGACGTAAACAATGCCTACCTTAATGATCAACTTACAGCAATTTTCTCTGCCACCAATGGGATGGAATGAGATGGGACGTTCCTGTAGCTCTGCTATCTCGTTCTATCACCTTCAATACGTCATCGTCGCCGTCCTATCATTAATGCTCTCACGTGCCACCCTCAACTTTGCCGCACTCGTCACCAGAGGTATAACATAACTCCCGACATGCCTACCCACGCCCTGTCGGACCCAAGGCTCCACTTGGTGGGACCATGTGTCGCCTAACCGTTGATTTAGGAAGTGCAGTTGAATTAACATCTTCAATACGATGAATTACCCTTCCCAAGTAAAATAACCATCAGTGTTGCGTTGTGGTGGACGGTTACCAGTCACATCAGATCGGCCAGTCTCTACCACGTAAATATTTAAATTTATTTTAGGAAATAAAACAATATCAATATTTGTTTTTTGAGCAAATCGCTTAATGGTATCCTAAGATTTCAACTATATAATACTTTGGTGTCTATGTTTAAAAATTATCCAGGTAATGTCTCAAGGTTTATAATACCATGCACGTAGACATGGAAAATGGACCTAGTCCGTCCGTAAAAAGCTCAACCAGGCCCAATTCGTAATAAACTTATGGACTGGCCATGGATATGTCGAGCTTATGGACTTGACCCACCTAGTTTGTTCGAATAGGCCCAAGTTGGGCTCACGTAGCCTACTGAGTCGGGCCAAGTTGTGTTGGGCCAGGTTGGTCTGGTAAATTTATAAAAATGAGATAAAAAACCAACAACTGGAAACCTAGTTGTTGGAAGGCAACGTTTAACAAAATCAAAGTTGCATTTAATAAACGTTGGGTGGTCGTTGCATATGCAATGGCTAATGTTTATTATTATTATTATTATTATTATTATTATTATTATTATTATTATTCTATAAATATTCCTCCATATTTCTTATTTTCTTTACACAACTCATTCTTCTCTTTATTCTCTACTTTACTACAACTACACTCATTTTCTCAATTCTCTCGGTCTCTTCAACTTTCTCAATTCTCAAGATTCAAGTGAAGAATTCAAGTTTGACTCCAAACTTTGTCGCAGCATCTGCTACTCTGTTCCAATCTCCAATAACAAAAATTCTTTACTTCTAATTTCTTCAATTTTTCTAGTCTTAATTCATTTATTTTTGGATTTTAGATTTTTTAAGTTAAGGATTTTTCTTTTATTATTAGTTTTTTTTATATATTATAATAGAAAATATAAAAAACCATGGTTATATGTCAAACTAGAAGTCAAACCAGTCTTAAAATACCCAAACACAATCCACAACTA
Source organism: Posidonia australis (assembly GCA_024699735.1). Lineage (NCBI taxonomy): Eukaryota > Viridiplantae > Streptophyta > Magnoliopsida > Alismatales > Posidoniaceae > Posidonia > Posidonia australis. The sequence goes on along the minus strand of JAMKQA010000709.1, from coordinate 34,866 downwards.
CAAAGAAAATAAAGGTCTTGCTGGAGACAAAAACTAATGTAGTTTGAGCTACCACGTATTTTGTAAAACTTAGGATGCCATTTTACCTATTTTTAAATTATGAACGTCAAAATGTTATTTTTGTTAGCTCTTTCAAAACATTAAAAAATTTGTCTTTATTTTTTTCCCTATGAAAGAGGACTTATGTAAGTCCACAAATGCCCCCAAATAATAATATGGTTCTACAGAGTTGTTGCATTTTAGTCTCGTACACTTGCATAACGATATATTGATCCACAACTGTCTTTCTCTAAATAAAATACAAGTTTTTCGGACTTTTTGCATTTCTTTAATATACGTTCTGGATAATAAGTACATATTCGTCTACTTATGTCTCGATACTTAAACCTTATTATTATCGATTTGAACTTCAACCCTCTACTATTTTATATGTGACTGCTATGCGTAATTCATGATGATTGCTAAAAGAAGCTTGGTTTATAGAATTTTTGTATTTCTCTTACCTATGAGCTCTATTTTTGTCATTTTCTTGCATGTCTGTTTTTGCCTTTTTTCTTGATGTTAGATCTTTGTGAACCTCTTCATTATTTAGTTGATCTATTTGTAAATTTTTTGTGCTTATTATAGATACAGAAAATGGAGGTCAACGAAGATAATGAGGTCAAAAAAGATAACGAAGATAATGAGGAAGTTGGTTGAGTTTTAGATCAGTTTCATAGTACTCTTAAACCTGAAAATGTTGAGGCTTTGGTGTGTACTCATGGTTGGTTATTTGGAAACACTGATGTTTTGGCACCTTATCTTGATGAACATACATTAGATGTGCTTAATGATGAAGTGGAAGCTAGCCAACCAAGTAAATACAACTTTTGAGAGTTCTAATGGAGTACCAGATGTAGTGCTTGTGAGTATTTATATTTATCTAGTTGTCTTCAAATTCTATGTTAAAATGCTTACTAATCTTTGTTTACCTTATGTGAATTGTAAAATATGATCTTTTGTAGGTGGACCAAAGAGAATGAAGACAAAGGCTTTATTAGGTTATATATGTAGACTTGTATGATTCCATCAAGAGATGCACATGACTCGGTCATAATCGATTAAGCATACCGAATTGAATTATTTTTAATGATTTGGTTTGATTTAAATGTATTGAATGGTTCGGTTTGGTTTTTTAATTTTGGAACTGCTTTTAGTGGTTTGGTTCTTCATTCTGAGTGTAATTAATGGAACTGAAAATCAATCTATATATTAATATTATGTGTGTGTGTATATAGATACACACACACAGATATATATATATATAGAGAGTGTGTGTGTGTGTGTGTGTGTGTGTGTGTGTGTGTGTGTGTAACATCAAGGCCTGATTATCCATTTTTATTTAATAAACCATGTATTATTTGTAATATTGTGTTTAATGGTTTATTAATGGTTTATATATATAGAGAGAGTATAGATCTATTACATGCTCCTTCAATATTTAAAACCACTTTTATATCCAACAAATCTGATTTGTGGTTTTTTTTTTTTAAATTCAAAATTCAAACAAAACAAAACCTTCCCTCCAAAACAAAATCCTAAAATCTATTTAAACCAACCCCACCCCCCATCCAAACCCTAAAGCAGCCGCCATTCCACTACCCTCTCCATCCACGACACCCTCTCCAACTCGAAGCCGTCCTCGCCGTAGATCTTCAGCTCCTCTAGCCGCCCGCTTCTGCACCATGCAGCCACCAGCACCACCGTGAAACATTCGGCCTCAACCTCCAGCCGACGCAGCTCCCTTGGATGCTACTGCCCTCCCTCGGACGCCTCCAACCTCAGCAGCAACACCAATCGTCGTCGCTGCACCGAAGGAGCAGAACTAGTGGGTGGTCCGCGCCCTGTATGAGGCCCTGAACGCGTAGGACATGGTCCCCCAGACGCCTGTTCACCAGCTACGACGTCGAGGAGCGCTTCGTGTTCACGCCCTCCTCCATCGCGTCAATGGGGACTCCTGTCGTCGCCTGTGGATCTAACACCGTACCACGAGGCGGGGAGCGAGGGTTCGGGCTTTGGCTCGTCGGGACGAGGAGGAGGAGGTTTTGCAAGGCGAAAGAGCCCACTACTCCATCTCGGACCTGTACCTCCTCCTGATGTTCACGAGCAACTCCTTCTTCCTCATCGTCTTCCACCTCTCCGTCGAGGAGGGGGAGGAGGGAGGGGGTTTGGGGGGTTGTGGTGGTGGAGTTGAGCGAGCTTCTTCTATGTTACTGTTACTGTTTAGGGCCCAAATCAGTAATACTAATTTAATTCTATTGTATCAATTTAATTTTGTGTTACTGTTTGGGGTTCAAATCAATAATACTAATTTAATTTTGTTGTAACAATTTAATTTCGTGTTACTCTTTCATTTAGTATTAATGTTTAAATTTAATTTCATGATACAAACTTATACAAAATAAAAAATTAAATTCACCATCATAACAACATCCGTAAAACATTATTTCTTAACAAATTGAACCCATCGAGATTGTATTAAAGAACAATAACGAAACATTGATACAAAAAAACAAAATAGTAACCAAAACAATAAAATATTTACAAATCAGCACATAAACATAATACTGTTTTGTATCATAACTATTTGCATTCAATTTAGTAATACAAAAATGAAAAATCAAATTAATTTAAATTCAGATCAATAATTACCACAATTAACAGTAATTAAAAAACAAATGAAAAAAATTTCCCTCTAAAAAGAAACCACTAGTGGTATTATTTCAAAATAAGTGATTTCAATAGAAACTATTAGATTAATATTTAACAGTTATGATACATCTTCCCTTAAAATAGCTAATTTGAGGGAGGATGCAAATGAACCGACTCCTATATATATATATATATATATATATATATATATATATATATATATAAAATTCATGTTAGCCATAAATGAGTCAACCCATTTTGCTGCCCCTAGCATGAGTCCACTCAACAAAGTCGCCCTCATTGTTTTGAGTACATTATCATGTTCATTTCTTATTCAACCACAACACAAACACTAGCAATATGTTAGCTCTACTTTTCATAGATGTATTAAATCATGGAAAAAAGGTTTTTTAGCTTACACACAAGAAACGCTATTTTTAGTTGAAGATGTTTTGATTTTACATCAAAGGTAAGTACATGCAAAGATTTGGTGAAAATTTTACATCCAAACTCCTTGATAAGACTTAGCATACAATATAAACATCAAAATTTCTAGATGGAATTTTATGCCTTTTTTGTTAGTGAACCATATAAGATTTCAAATTTTGAGTTGTTCAATTTTATATGATAGTCCACATGCAGTAAATTCCAGTCCGAATTCAATCCAGATTCTTCTATTCATACTCAATGAAAAACTCATTATGAAAAAGTGCTGCAGACCCAACTAAGACACTCAATTGAACATGCTTCCAATGCCTAAGAATTCAACAAAGCTTATGGGGTAAACCAGAAACGCAAAATTTGCTAACAACCTCATCCAACTTAGTTTAGAGGATGAGATATTAATTTCAAAATCACAAGCAAAGGGCAAAAAAGGGAAGCAAAGATTGTAATAGTCACTCTCTTTGAATTGACTAGTCCCAGGAGCAAATGAACCTGGCATTCTTTTGCTTTTGTTTTGAATTTGAATCGCCGGCCATGCTATAGTGGTGTTGCAAATCCTAACCACAAAATCAGAAGTTTGAGATGTCAACCATCTGCCGAACCAGTATTGCATTTGCATAGAATTCAAGATGTGATGATTAAGAAAAAGAAAGGTCAGATTCTCGAACAAAAGAAACAGATAAAGGATGTGACTGCAGTGCTACACTTTTTCAGCAACAACCAAGATGAAGATCAAGAATTTTAGATTAGAAGACAATTGGCAAATACAGCATTAAAAATTTTGAACTGAGAAAATCACAAAATGTATATTAAATCAACTTTTAGTTATTGCAAGAGTCCAAAATATACAGATCTCCCCTTGTTTTTTTTTTCTCCCTAGAAGCTTGGCATTACAGTTTACAGTAAATGGCACTATCGTTGTAACTTGTAAGATATTCTATTAGAACAAGTATATTATGTTAATCAACTGTTTCCTGCAATCTATGTTGTGAGAATAATTAGAACATAAGTCATTGCTTAGGACAATAAAAAAAGTGATGAATCTTTCAGGTGATACGCATAACTGTTGCATTATAAAACATTGAGGAAACATTTTTAGTGGAGGAGGATTTCATAATCTAGAACATGGGGTTCTTTAGCATCTGCATTTAGGAATTTATACATATTATTATATTTATATAGAAGCAAAGTTAACTACACTAAAATTATTATAAGAATAATATCTAGGACAGCAGATATGACATAAAGCCCTAATAAAGGTCAAGATATCTATTTTGTTTTACGTATTAAAAATATAACATTGGAAGACCAAAAGAATTAAGAAAGGTAAAGAATAAGCTTCCATATGTCTATCTACTCCAGGTAAGACTATGACAATATACTATTCCTATACCAAGGTTTGCTCACCCCCTCATAATTACGTTGTAGGAAATCCTGAGAGAAATGTCCAAAGATAAGTCATAGCCCTTCGCGAAAAAGACAATTTCACAAAAACCTAGATAACTTCCAGTTGCATCACAGTATCACACTAGTTTATAAACATAACTACACCATATTACCATTCTTTTAACTGTACTTCTGTGCCCATCACTATCATCGGTCAGTGATTCAGCAAAATCCTACCACTAGCTTATGTATGGTATTTGCTGGTCCAACTCACAAGCAAATCAAGCAGTAGGCATAATTGTCTGCCACGTTTTCTCTTGCATTCATGCCCACAATTTAAATGTTAAATCTGATCAAGGTTTTCCCATAAGAATCCAAATTTTACATCTGATACATTTACAAGGTAAAATGCCAATGATATTGAATGAGTGGCAAAACAAGAAATTTGATTCAATTGAGGCAAAATGTTTCCACTAATGTATTGCATTAAGGCATTTGCATCAGTGATTCCTTTAAAAATTTATTCATAACATATACACTTAAATAAAGTAAAATGAAATATGACTGTATGACTTTGAAAAACTAATCATAAGAAATCATATTTGCTAAAGCCAATCATATAACATGATACAAGGCCCAGACAAAAAAATTTATTTAGGGTGGTTTCACCTATATAAACCCCATAAACATCATAAATTTATATATAACCCTGAAAATTACTCTTTCACTTATACATCACTACTCTCTAGTCCATTGTTCCAAAAAACAGCATGACACCGTTTTTTGAGTAAAATGGCCATTTTTTAATGTAATGTTTTTGACTTCTTGTCATTGACATAATTTGATTTTTTAGGACTTATTTGTTTACTTGTACCTAACACTTATTTAGTTATTTAATTTATATTTTTGAATTATCATGGTTAATGATAATTACACACTCGTGGTTAAACGATAATTACATGTCTTGAAGTGATGTTTTTTTGAATTAAATTACTTTTGTTTGAATAATAGTTCCATATATAGAGGTAATTTGTTGAATGTTGTTGGTTATATACATGTTACATTTATTTTTATTTTTATTAGTTTCAACATTTTTCAAAAAGCATTTAGAGACTCAATCCGTGTAGAGGCTCTTTTCTGTTTTTTAAATCATTACTCTAGTCTAAAAATTTTAAAGGTGTATACTAAAAAAAATCAGAGGTATATGTGTAGAGGATGTGGGTATTTTGTAAGGAAAGACTAGTATGCAGGGTATAGATGGAAGTATGTATGCAAGGGTAAATATGTAACTATGCCTGCCTACAGAGATAACTATGTAAAAAATTCCTTTGTATGTATTAATTTTAAGTAACTAGTTTCCAAGGAGATGATGAATATGATAATTGTACATGGTACATCAAGGGTTTTTTTTGTCTCTCTATCCAGATTTAATCATCTTTTAGGCATGATGTGGTACACTTGGTAGGTTATCTAATGGTTTTTTTCATGACATAGTAGTTGCCCCTTCCAACCACCACTCCAAAGACCCACGTATGAAATCACCTTAATGCATTTTATCTAAGGTGGTTCAAACCCCCAACTTCTCATACAACCACATAGAAGGTTTTACCACTTAACCAAGTGATTGCAGACTTCTAAGATTATCTACCATCTATAAAAGTAAAAATTTCGATGAATTAACATATATTTTTCATTCCCATCAATCTAGTAGATGACCTATCAAACAATACCATTGTTCAATCTTTATATTTGTTCCTTTTTCTACCTCTCAATATATAAGATATATCAATCTAGCATAGCCAAATGCTACTTTTTCCCAACAAGCTGCCAAAACAAAAGTTCATATCATTTGCAAACAAGTATCATGCCTATTGGCTTTTCTCATGTATAAGGACAAACAATTTGAGCTAAGCAGCATGATTCATATTGTTCATGCATATGATATCACAAGACAAGCCAACTCCAAGTTAGAACAACATCAACTGTCTGATAATGGATATGTGTGTTTACAGTAAGGGTACAAACGGATATAGAATATCCATCTTATATCTGTATCCGCATCCGTTTTTTAGATGATATGGATTATCCGTATTCGTCTTAAGCGGATACAATTACGAATATGGATGATATTTTTTAAATCTTCTATAATATCCATTCCATATCCATTATCCGTATTACATGGATGTATTATTTGATTTGATTGTAATATATAAATTTTTAACGACACTAGTGATAATTTACTGATTTTCATATGATTAGTTATGTAAAGTATATTCACTTATATGTATTTGAAGCTTTAGACATAATTTTTTTATATTCTACTATATCCAAATTTTTTATCCATGTACGTCTATCAAATATCCATACTATATCTACATTTGTATCCAATTTTTAAGAATATGAATATACATTTTTCATATCTGGATGATATTCATATTCGTATCTGTACTTTAAAAATGGATATTGTTAGAGTTCTATTAGAGTTATTATATATGTTGTACTAGATTATTGAGTTATTGAATATCCATTTATTCAATAACTTATATACATATATAACTCTTCTTTATTGAATGAGATAACACATTATTTTTCTCTCTAAACACAACATGGTACCAGAGCTTGAGTTTTAACCCTAACTTTCCCCTTCACCACCACCACCCGTCGGAACCTTAGCCACCCGAGCTACCGTCCGACGTCGGAATCCCAACTGCATGTCTTCGTCGACCACTGCACCCCTCTTTCCCGCTGGCATAGCCCTCCTCCAGTCCTTCTGCCGCCTGCTCTGCCCTCCCTTGCTACCGCCAGTTGCTCCTGTAGCAGCCGAAGGGGGGGTTGGTGGCCCCAGATCTCACCAAAGGGGTTGTTCAACCCCTTGATGCCTCCATTTGACGTTTTGGCTATAGTGTAGGCCTCTCCATCTCTTCTCCTCTTTGTGTGGGTGTGGATAAGTAATATCCATCTGTGTTTACACCTCCAGACTAAGTCGTGGTGTCTCTAGTAAGTATTTATGGTTGTTTTTGCACCGTACACTCGTCAAATCAAGTGTTTTCCTTCCCTGTCTCGCAAAATCAGACCGAATATTTTCCTGTTTATCATGGCTACACGTGAATCTCTAATAAAACACCTCAGTCGAACCTCTGAAAAATTAAATGACAAAAATTATCTGCATTGAGCACAAAGTTTTGAGACTTTTATCATCACACATTGCAAAATCAATCATCTAACCAAACTTCCTTCAAATAGTAAAGACGCGTTATGTGATGATTAGTTTGCAAATGATGCAGCCATCGTCTCCTAGATGGTAATATTATAGTACCTATTGTGGCCAAGGGTGTTATGATGCTGAGGCCTGCCAACAAGATATAGGATACTCTGTGGCTTAACTATGGTTATGAAAAGAATATCTCCCAAATTTTTGAGGTATACAAGCAATTGTTCACTCTCTTTCAAGAGGAGAGGTCTGCTCCAGAGCATTTTACATTGCTGAGAGCATTACTAGATGAGCTTGAGATATACTAACCCTTGACTGCTAACATTACTCAAATGAGACAGTATCGGGAAGAGCTAGCTGTGGCGATCTACCTTTTCAGCCTGTTTCCGGAGTTCAGTTCTCAGATCAAGGGACAGATACTAGGAACTGACAGTGTTCTAGATCTACAGACGACTTTTACTTGTGTTTTGCGTATATCCACAGCCACTCCATCTTCAGTCTGTGATCAGTCCGCTATGGCAACCACATGAGGTAGAGAAAGTGGTGGTTCTCGTGAAGGTGGTCATGATCGTACTAATACTAAAGGACATCTTCGTTGCACTCACTGTGGCAAGACAGGTCATTGGGTTGACAGATGCTGGAGCTTACATGACCGCTCTTCCACTACACATATTACTACTGAGACTACACCAGTCACGTCCACCAGTGATGAGCAGACAGTTACTATCTCGTAGGCTGATTATGATAGACTCTTACAACTAAAGGTCACCGATTCTACAGCCACTGTCTCTCATTCCATTTCCGTAGGTACGAGTGCTCTTCTAGCATCTAAGGACTTCTCCTGAATAATTGATTCCGATACTTCCTTCCACATGTCAGGTACAAAAACATTATTTACTTGTTTGTCTGAGTTGTCTGATGTTAGGTGTAAACATCACTGATGGTTGGTCTTGTTTTATTTCTGGAGAAGGGATTGTGCAGGTCTCTTCCCAACTTTTACTTGATAAAGTCCTCTCTGTACCTGATTTTCTTATAAATCTTCTTTTTATTAGCTTCATTACCAAACAACTTCTTTGTTATGTGACTTTTTTTCTTTTTCACTGCATATTTTAGGTTTTGTGGGCGAGGAGGAAGATTGGTTTGGACTATGAGTGAGGAAATGATGTGTAACTACTAGTCAGTGACGATATAACATGGAGATTAAATCTATTGCATCCACCTCTGAGTCGTCTTCACTGTGGTACTATCGATTAGGTCTCCATTGCATCGAAAGCTGCAACAGACATTACCCTAGGTTTTTGTCTCTTCTTTTGAGTGTGAGTCATGTCAATTAAGAAAGCACCATCATGCTTCCTTTAAACAATTATGTCTTGTGTCTAGTCCTAGTTTGTTTGATTTAGTGCATTGTAATATCTGAGATCCCATCAGAGTCTTGTCTGTGTCAGATCATCGTTATTACATTGTGTTTATTAATAATTTTTCTAGAGTTTCTTAGATATATTTGCTTAAAAATCGTTGTCACATTTATGATGTACTCAAAATCCTTGTTACTGAAATAAAAAATCAATTTGATGTTACTCCTAAGTGTTTGCGTAATGATAATGCATTGGAATTTATTCAACACAAGGTTAAGTCTTATTGTACATCCTTAGGCATTCTACATCAGACTACTTGTCTTCACACTTTTCAACAAAATAGGATGACAGAACGCAAGCACAGGCATCTACTAGATGTTACTCGTACTATCATGCTCCATATGAAAGTCCCAAAACAACTTTAGTCTAATTACAACTTCCTATCTCATTAATAGGATGCCTTCCACCCCTTTAGGGGGTGAAATTCCCCTTCAACGTCTTCAAAAGGATGCTACCTTGTTTTCCTTGACCTTTTGGTATGTTATTTTTGTCTAGGATCTCTCCCTTGGATTTGATAAGTTGTCTCTCAAAGCCATAAAGTGCATTTTTGTGGGATACTCCAGGAATCAACGTAGGTATCGGTGTTTTCATCCTCCTTTTGGTCGGTATTATGTGTTTGCTGATGTTGCTTTTTTTGAATCCATGAGTTATTCTAAGGATTCTATGGCTGTAGGTGAGTCGATTCCTCTTCCGTCTCTTGTTGAGTCCCCTGTTAAGATTCTTGGGATACCACTGTTGGTCCAACAAATCCCCTCATCCCTTGCAGGTATATCTACACCGTCAGGAACCATCAGTACCTCCTTTGGCAGAATCAACCTTCTCTACTAATGTAAGTCCACTTTCAAGTGATTTAAATCTTCCTATTGCTCTACGAAAAGGTAGTTGTTCTTCCATTGCTTATTCTATTTCTAATTTTGTTTTCTATAACTCTCTCTATCTTCGTTTTTGTACCTTTACTTTGTCTCTTTCTTCTAAATCTTATTCTCAGTAATCATTAGGAAACACTCTTACTTCCACAATAGAAGACAGCAATGGACGAGGAGGTAGCTGCATTAGTAGCCCATAGCATTTGAGAGTTGGTTACCCGTCCTGTAGGAGCTAATGTAATCACCTGTTGCTAGATTTACACAGTCAAGTACAGAGTACACGGCACCATTGATCACTACAAATCCAAATTAATAGCTCAAAGATTCACTCAGACACACGAGATTGTTAGACATTCTCTCCAGTTGCCAGTCTCAACTCTATCAAGGTGGTTCTGTCTATTACCATCAACAACTCTTAGGAGTTGTGCTAATTAGATGTCAAGAATGCATTCCTATATGACGATCTCACAGAATCTGTGCTTATAAGCAACCTACAGAGTATATTCCTCAGAGGAAGAACAGAATATGTAAATTAAAAAAGACGATTTATAACCTAAAACAAAGTCCCAAAACATAGTTTGAAAAATTCAACAAAGTAATGATGAATAGGGGCTTCCAGAATTGTACTGTTGATCACTCTATTTTCTATAGGAAAACTAATCATGGATGTGTGTTACTTGTGGTTTATGCTGATGATATTCTGATAACTAGTGATGACCAAGAGGGCATAAAGGCAGTCAAAGAACACCTTAAGACACATTTTGTCACTAAGGACATGAGAAGGCTAAGATATTTTCTTAACATAGAGTTTGCTTATGCAAATGAGAGAATGATGTTATCTTAGAGGAAGTATGTACTTGATCTTCTTAGGAGACAAGCCTCTTGGGATGCAAACCAGAGAGTATTCCTATTGAGCAATCTTCACCATTCTAGGATACCAATTCAGAGCTATTAGAATGAGTATAGATCTATAGCACAGACAGCATGTGAGATGATGTGGATCGAATCTCTTCTATTAGAACTTTGTTTGTCTTCTGAAATGCCAATGCCAATGCACTGTGACAATCAAACAGCTATCTTCGTTGCCAACAATCCCACTTTCCATGAGCGCATCAAACATATCGAGGTCGACTATCATTATGTTCGGAATATGGTGATAAAAGGGATTATTTCTATCCCCTACACTCAATCTTCTGAGCAGTTAGCTGATGTTTTCATAAAGGGATTGAATGTTAGGTTATTCAAGTCTTTGTGTACCAAGCTGAAGCTTGTTGATGTATATGATCCAGCTTGAAAATGAGTGTTAGAGTTGTATTAGAGTTATTATATATGTTGTGTTGGGTTGTTGGGTTATTGGATATCCATTCATCCAATAACTCATATGTATATGTAACTCCACTCTATTAAATGAGATAACACATTATTTTTCTCTCTGAACATAGCAGATATGAATATGATAACATCCATATCTATACCGTATTCAATTCGTTTACATCCATAATTCACAACCATTATGGATTTGAGGATAGTCCAACTTTAGGACCCATACTTAAAATGACAATACGATCTAGGTTTCAGAACCTTGTTACACAGGCATTTAGTAGACACAACCAAAAAGAGTAGTTAATTCCCTAATGTAATCAAGAAATAGGTGGTGGTCATTCATTCATTAGGATATTATCCACTTTCTTACAAAATTCAAACTAACCATGAAGATTAACACCCATTTCAAGATTTTCTCTAATTTAAGGGAGCTAGGACATGATATTTCATTGTTTAGAAACTTTAGCCAAAAAAAGTCTCAAAGTATGGATTTTGATTTAGCATATAACTAGATCTGTAAGTGTCACATGTCACTTTGGAGTTAGACTCAAATTGTTTGTGTCAAACGCTACTAGCTAAGCTATTTCATTGCTAAACAATCTATCATGTTACAAGAAAAGGAAAATATCGTAAGATACATATATAGTAAATATGTCAATAAAAAAACAGGAGAAAAAGAGAAAGAATAAGCAAAAATTTGAAAAATGCAGAATGTAATCTTAAAATAGTTTTTTTACAAATTACCCACTATCCATATCTATTAATATATTTAAATCCAATACAAATCTCATGCAGTCTTTGTAAAACAAAAGCTTAAGCGAACCTTAGGAAATCCAAAATACTCATAAAAGAGATGCCTACAAGCATAATAGGAAAATGATAAAGTCCTAATAAAAAGAGGATAAAAACTTCTCTCATAAAATAGAATAGTTTAAGAAGATGATTGGCATATCATATTTAACCCTAACAAAGATTGAGAAACTCTGAACAGTCTGTAAACTTGGAGCCTGCACAAATTCAATAGCAAGCATCCCCATAAAACAAGTGCAACAAAAAAATTTGTCTTTCTTCAGTGCTGAAATTGGAACATCAACATGCACTGTTTTGTGGTGTCTAAGTTTTAATAAATTCCCAGTGTATTGCACCCTCTGATGACAAAGTGCACATGTTTATTCTATACTTTTTTGTGATGTTGAAGTTGATATTTATAAAATTAAAGCTTAACATAAAAAAAAGAAACTAACCACCATGAGAACAAAACAAGGTCAAAGAAGCTGGAAAAGGGTTATGATCAAGGGTGATAGTGCACAAAAAAATTGAGGAAGATGGAGTTCAGCTAGAAGAAAGAAGATTATACCATGAAGAAAGAATCCATAAAAATCAAACGACCAGGCAGAAAGATTCATTGTATAATGATAAACAACCCAACAGTACAAAAGACGTCCAGGCATTTGGTTACTAGATAGCCCAATGGTACTCATGTTATGCATTGGCAGTGCATCCTTCCCATCTGATTTCAAATTTCTCAAAATCCAACGTCTGGGTGTCTGAGTTGATCAGTAAGTACCAGGGTCATTGGATGTGAATTTTGTATGAATATGCATAAACCATTTCTCTTTGGCTTCTGCAGCAACCCAAGAACTATTTTGGTTGAGTTTGTCTATAGGATTACTCAGTAATACCAAACTCCATACTTACGCAGAGTGACTGGAGATGTGTGGGATATAGGTTGCAATATCCCGCTTAGCAACATGTGGGTTCATGGTTCATGTGTCCTAGGACCTAGATGATCTCCAGGGAAACCGTTTAAAGAAGAGGTCTGCTTCTTGGCAAATACTTTGATAAAGTGGTGAAAGAGCTTGAAACAAATGCTAGAACCAGTGGCAGTGCAACAAAAACAAGGCATAAAAGCCTTATTGCTACCCCTAGTATTTCATGAAAGGAAACCTAGCAAGTGACAACCTGTAAAGGTACTTGAACAATAGGGTATTAGATAGACATGCCTTCTAACATGAGATGCATTTACACTAAAGAAGGATCCCCTTGCAATACAGACAAGACATAACAGCCCTATTGCCCACCCTAGTATTTCAAGAAAGCAAACCTGGCAAGTGACAACCTCTAAACGTACTTGAACACTAGGGTGCTTGATGGACATGCCTTCTAACATGAGATGCATTTATGCTAAAGAAGAATCACCTTAGTATGATAACAAAATCCACAAGGGAAGCCAATTGTAGTGGTTCTTGAATCTCGACGAATGGTTATGCAATGGGCTTAAACAACATTGCGTGAAGCAAGGTGTTGATAGTAAAGGACTTACATAAGAGTACATGTTGATGGAACAACATTGGAATGTGAAAATGAAATAAAATTCTAATTCTATAATTGGACCTAAACATCTTAAGACAGAAACCTAAATTGAAACAATATCCACATCAAAAAGTGAGTTATCACTACATGAAGTTGAGGAAACAAATTGAAACTCAAATCAGGTGGAATCATATAATCCCCTATTGTTGCAAACCATGCATGGACTTTAATCTTGCCCCTAAACACTGCTTAGTTGGCACGTCCATCAACTGGTGGACCTAGTCGAGAAAGAGGTTGACATGCTCCGAACTGTTCGACGTGACATCAATGCAAGCACGATCTGAGCAAGTCTGAGAATGAAAGGGACAAACAGTCAAAGGATGCCGCCTTATCGGCTGGGATCCCTCTTATATCTAACTAAGAGTCCGTTTGAAAAAACTTTTGAATAACTTTTGAACATATAGTTCCTCCTTAGAAGCTACAATAGTCCAACAATTTTATTAAATACTACCAATTTCTCAAAAATATATAACTTTTAGAACAGTAATTCCTTTATATTTTCAAAAACTGGAGTATAACTACTTCTAGCAAGAAGCTAACTTCTACACTTAGATCCAGAAACTGAAGGTTTACCAAACAGACCTTAAGTGGCTGTCGGGGATGGAGATCAGGCTTTTTAGGTGTAAGAGAATGAATACATGCCTTAATCTTTATATGAAGAGGTATTTATAGCTAGGTGGAGGTAGGTAGACCCATAGGTTGGGTCCAACATTCGTTAATGGACTTGGCTATGGGCCTTATTAGTTGGCTCAGTCCGAACTAAAGGTAGACATCGAAACCTAGGCCTTCTCATGGGTGACCCAATTCAACTATCCCCCACCTACCGACAACCCAACTTGAGAATGGATGAAGGACCTCCTTAAGCGACTGAAACATCTTCAAGGGCTCAACAACAACAAAGCCACTGTTACATCTCCAACCATCAGACATCATCCACACTGGCAACCAGGCAACATCCTTAATGAACCAAGACTTCCTACGGAAGATGGGTAGGGAGGTCTTATTGAACAAGGCTAGCATCCATTAGGTGCAGGTAAAGACCTAATTGTCAATGTTTTTGTCTTTTGTCCTTCCTTCCTATGAGTTACTGATTGGATTGCAACCAATATCCTATAAGGAGGTTTTTTGCAACCAATATCCTATATCAAACGCATAAGGTATGAGAGACCAACCTAAATGCCTTTAAAGGCAAGAAAGTCTGCCAGGTCACATTGCAAAAAGAGAAGAAAGAGAGGAAAGCCTTTACCAAGGTGAATCTCTTCCTCGACAACCAAATAAAACTCCTTTGGGTCGAGAAGGATGCAACAAAGAAGGAAGCCACCAAAGCCTAGCCAACTTCAATCTCAGCTGACCAACGTTGATGTTGCTCTGGCAAAAGTTGTGGAGACATACGAAGACTCCTCAGACTACATACTAGACCTCTCAGGGGCCTTCAACCATGGTGTCGATTGACCCTAGGAGGAAGTGGCGAAGGCTTACTAGAGTTCTTGTTCAACTTCCTCGAGGGTTGTAAGTATGATGTTCAGGGCAAGGGGCTGAAGGAAGGGGAGGAGGTGATGATGTTGAAGCCAAGACCTAACGTGAAGGCCAAGTTGACAAGGAAATGGGATGATGCCGAGCCATCAAAAGCGACTGAGACCCACAACCCAGGCGCGAGGCCGAACTGATTAATTTCCCTTTCCTTTGTTATATGATTAGTTGTTGCTACAATAGTCAATCACCTTTGTTATACTCCCACCATGAAATAAAATTTTATTTTGTACTTGTTTTGTTTTCCTATGGCCTTCAAAAACTTCTCTCAAGAGGAGGGTGCTTAGTTTCAACTGATCAAGGACTTTATGTGTTTGCAATTGGTCACCAGATGACATGCTCAAAGCTTGTCGTAGCATGACTTAGAAAATTTTGTCTGGGGGAGAATGCTTGGCCTTCTTAGAGCTGGTCACAATACAACATGCTCAAAGTTTGTTGTAATATGACTTAGAAAATTTTCTCGAGAGGATGGCCTTCTTGTCCAACCAAGGACTTCGCATGCTTAAAGCTAGTCGTAGCATAATATACTCAAAGTTTGTCGTAACATAACTTAGAAATTTTTCTCAAGGGAAGGGCACTTGGCCTTCTCACCCAATCAAGGACTTTACATGCTTAAAGTTGATTGCAACATGCCATGCACAGAGCTTGTTGTAACATGACTTAGAAAATTTTCTCAAAGAATGGTGCTTGGGCCTTCTCACCCAATGGATGACTTTACATGCTCGAAACTGATCACAACACGACATGCTCAAAGCTTGTTGTAGCATGACTTAGAAAATTTTGGCCTTCTCGACCGATCGAGAACTTTACGTACCTAGAATGGTCACAACACGACATGCTCGAAGCTTGTTGTAGCATGTTCAGAACTTGTCGTATTATGACTTAGAAAATTTTCTCGAATGAAGGACACTTGGCCTTCTCGTTTAATCGAGGACTTTACATGCTCGAAGTTGGTCACAACAAGGCATGCTCGGAGTTTATCATAGCATTACTTAGAAAATTTTCTCAAAAGAAAGACACTTGGCCTTCTAAGGGAGGTCCATCGATCAAAGCGGTAGTTGATGACCCTCTAATAGGTGGCAACAACCATCTCTCCTACTACTACGATGTGGAGTCCTGGCCGAATGGAGCCAGCATAACCTGCTTAGTGGTCTCCTGCTTAGTCGCTTTCCACCAACCCACCCTCACTACCTTGGTTGCCTTAACTTTACCAGCCAAGATGTGCTTCTTAGCACTCTCCAAGGCCTCAATGAACGTCTAAGGCTTGTCCATGGCTAAAGACTTGAAGATTGAAGAGTTCACTGTCGAGCATGTCGTAAGTGAAGGTAACGAGCACGATGCCATAGTCTAGGATTGGGATCTCCAAGGTTGCCATGCTAAACCATTGGATGTAGCCTTTCGTGAACTTGCCTGTCTACAAGTACAAGGTCATAAGAAAGTCGAAGTCTTGACCTCTTTTTCTGCGACTGACATAATGGTTACAAAAGGCCTTGGACAGCTCTTTGAATGAGCCGATGGAAGACTAAGCTAGCCTGAAGAACCACACCCTCATCGTTTCCCTAATGGTTGTAAGGAAGACCCAATAGAGAATGGCATCTGAGGCTTGATGGATGCTAAGGATATCGCGTAGTGCCTACACATGGTCTATAGGTTGCCCACCTTGTCGTATGACTCAATGTGTGGCATCATGAACCTACTTGGGAGGGCCTCGACCTGGATTTACTTGATAAACGAGGCATACTCGATCCCCTTAAACACGCTCGTAAGGCTCAACTTCCCCTTCTACTACATCTTCATGAGTTGATCTTCCATTTGGGCGAATCACACCACCATGGTCTGATGAGTCATACATCCGACTACAGTCCTTTTTGCCCTATGGTGTGAGGTAAAGGGAGCCGACTCTTGGTGGCTTCTATGCAACACTAGTTGAGTGTGGTAACGAGAATGGTCAGCCTACTATTCTCACATGGCCTCAAGCACCACTTAGGTGTCTCTCTTCTTCAACTCTGTGGTAAGGAAGGCAACCTATTCCTAAAGGACTCGAAAGTTCTCTCGTGTAAGGTCCATCGCTTGTTTAGACACTTGTCCTTGCAAACGGGTCTGAATAGGTATCAATTGTTTCCCACAAACGATGCCAACTGATCTTGACTCTAAGCACTGCTAAGCTAGCATGCCTATTAGCTAGTGGACCCAATCGAAAGAGAGGTTGGCATGCTCCAAACTAATCAGAATGACATTGGCGAGGAGGTCAACGAGGTTAATGCCAGCACGATTTGGGTGAGCCTGAAGGAAAGGGATGGGTGGTCAGAGGATATTGTCTAGCCGATCAGGACACCTCTAATGCCTAAGTAAATAGTTGTCAGGATCAGAGATTGGATTTTTTTGGTGTAAGAGAATTAATACATACCTTAATCCTCGTGTTGAGAGGTATTGATAGCTAGATAGTGGTAGGTAGACCTATAGGTTGGATCCAATATCCGTTAATAGGCTTGGTTATAGGACTCATTAGTTAGGCCGACCAAATAAGGAGGTCTAATAGAGATTGGCCTGCAATCAAGCAAGGACCCATATCAAACATGGAACCTTTATCACTACATTGACGTATAATTCCATCTGCCAAGCAAACAGAGTGAGAACATCTAATCCCACCCAATTCCAAGTCCAATTCCACTACACAAATCCACATGAATGGCATTTTTCTTTATTCCATGGCATTGGAACTACACCACATCTAATTCACCTCTTGCCTCAGCCAATGTTTTCTTTTGCTTTTTTTCTTTTTGTTGTGGAGGGAAGGGGGGTCTTGACATTGCCTTTCGCTTGACTACTTTGGTCAGAAATTTTTTTTAATATAAACCTTGAGTAAAACAGTACAAAAGACTTATCACAGGGGATAAGTTGAGAATAGGAAAGCAAACAACTTAGGAAATCAGTCCATAGTTGAAAGTCAACCGAGCCAATCATTGATTGTCTAATTGAGTTGCAACAATCCACAACTGCCACAATAACTCAATCTCTAAGATCCAACAAAGAGAAGGACCAATTAATAAAGACACTGTGATTCTTATCAATCCATCTAGACAACCAACTTGCATGTGGTAAGCCACACAACTAGTCAACATCCTGTCTACGACACCTTTCAGCACAAAGCTGTGTCCAAATCTCCCAAAAAGGCTTTACAGAAACTAAGCAAAAGTAATTATTTAAGTTTTTATATGAAATTGATACAACAAACTAAACAAGAAATGGTATAAATTACAAATAGAAAATTCAGATGTATGTACAAGATAAATTGTATCCATATAACATGATATATTAACTCAAAGAATTTTAATATTACTTCTTTGAAATTGTAAATTATATAAATTTCAACATCGACCTTATGATCCATAGTATCCAAAAAGTATATCCGAGTATCCAAAAGCATATGAAAGTGGTCTTCTCTTGAAATTGTCAACACAATACGGGATAAAATGAAAACATTATATCTGAAATAAGTAAATACCTTCTGATAGACAACCCCAATTTCCAGGCTTCAATGAGAGCATTGAAGTAAGCAGCGCAGAAGCAGTGACACTGTGAAAAGGCATCAAGGACTGCACAGAACCCAGCTCAACAGGAAGCCTGTACATAACCATTGGTGACAAAACAGAGCAGAACCAGGTCAATATCACACAATTCCCACGTTTATCCTGCCATTACCAACCCACAAAAAAAGGCGGAGAATAAAACCTAATGAACCAATTACTGGATGGTCAGCTACAGCTTAAATGACCCATTATCATAAACGAATATCTCAAGCATAGTACAAAAAGAAGCAAATTTTATCTTCTCTGAATAGCAACCATTAACAACTTCAGTAAAAGACAACATGCCCGAGACGAACAGACACTAAAAATCTCACTGGGTCTATAGCAGCACCCAAAAATTTCGAAATTTTCTTCGAAAAAACTACGCAAAAACGGATTTTTTTTTGTGTGGGTATCTCTAAAAGGTTTTCATGGTGAATTAGAATCAAACATGAAATAGAATGCAAAAGTGAAGGAGAAAAGGTGCGAAGAAAGAAGGAATGCACACCAGGAGCGGTTCCGGGACAGGCTTCGCTTGGAGACCCGGGCGAAGGTGGGCGTTGATGGAGAGACGGAGGATCTGAATATGGATTTTGAAGAAGATGAGATGGAGCTCAGAAGGGTTCTTCGAGCGCAAGCAGTGGCCGCCATTTGTATCCTTCGTTTGCTTCTTCTGCTCTCCCTCTCTCTCTCTGTCAAAATCTGCTCTTGCTGTTATTTTCTCTCGTGTGCGTCTCTAACCGGGTCGGACCTTTTAATCCGATACCGATAGCATAAGTTTTGATGAAATTTCCACAAATTTAAATTTCACGATTCCTTGGGTTTTTGAATTTTGAGTTCTTTTCACCATTGATAATGCGTATGGTATATATGGCTGAAATTGAATTAGATGTGGACGAAGATGCTATTTTAATTGGATTAAAATGATTGAACCGTATATTAGAGTCTAATAATTATGTTCATTAGGTTAGACTTTTATCAAAACATAGGTTCTAAAAATGAAATAATAGGTAACTGGTAGCCATGTCAACGTCCCTCTTCTAATAGAATTTTACATTTAACTCAGTTTTGCATTTTTTTAGAAATGTACTTTTTTCTGATAATTTGGGATACCATCCAGTCGAAATTGTGAAACGTTTAGAATTATTTGAAAATACAGAGAAACTTACTTTATTAGAATCGATTCAATGATTTGTAAAAATGAGAGTTCAACTTTGCATGCATCTATACAAAGATAATATAGCAGAAATTAAGTTATTGAAGATAATTTTGATCCCAATCCTTAGATGGAGAGAGGACAGGTGAGAACAGACACAATACCTAGAAAAAAAAAGTCCATACTGAAACATCGTCTAGTGCCACAACTTTACCAAATCAGAAAGTATTAGACAACTTTTGCCTAGTGCCACAACTTCACCAAATCAGAAAATATTACAAACAACTTTTGCTTGATTTTTTTGAAAATGATTTTTTTAATATATATTACAATCATATTAAATAATTGACTATATGACCATTACCACGTGAAACGAATTCTCATAATTTTTTCTCCCATCGTTTCTAAGATAGAACTCAAGAAAAAAATAATACAATAATATGATTATAATATATATAATATCTATAAAAGTCAAACTTCCAACCTCTCCCGCAACTTTTACCTGATACATCACATGGCAGATCCAAAACGTCAGATAGATTGAATAAGAAACACATTTTCTTTTACAAAAGCAGCTTCTCAAGAAGAGCATGTTTAAAGGGTAAGGCCTAGAGTTGGGGGAAAAGTTTTCCATGAAACCTGCCATCCTTGAGAAACCATCAAGAATGACCAGGCTATCACTACGTGTTTACAAACAGATATCACGAGGCATGAACATAGGCTGGCTAATTTTCCAAGACACTCACTAGTTCAAACTCCAGAAGAGATAAATTGTTGTCCTCTTTAACCGTAAAATCAGCAGGATCAGTGACTTCAATGCAGCCCCATCTGTCAACGGCAAGCCTCATTGATCCCTTGAACATGTCTATTTTGGCATTCTTCAAAATCACTGTAGTGTCTGGTTTCATCAAATCCACTGATAAAAAGAATTCAGATTGTGAGAACATGCAATAGGGAAAGGGGAAAAAGGTCAAGAATGTGGAAACTTACAGATAGATTTCATATTTTTTTAAAAGACAGAGATATACCTAGAAAATTATAAAGGTCCCAAACCCCAAATTAATGATTGTGACAAAACTGAATCAGTAGTCTGAGACCTCCTAATTTAAGCGTGAACAGTGGAAGTATATTTACAATGAGAAATAGCAACATAGTACATATATGTATGGTAACTGTGTTTACCAGGAAATCCCCATTTACCTTCAGGGCAAGCGTGCATGAAACGGATTTGTTAAAATCCATGGGAGGTTACACAATCCGCATAGCATAAACAATTAAGAATGAGTGTTTTATGTCAAGTACACCCTAAAAATTGCAATACTCATACCATGGTCATCAATATGAAAACTAATCAATTAGTTGAAGGCCCAGTGTTGAAGGGTAAGTATTCAATTTTACTTTAAAATGGCAAGATCAGAGAACCCAACAACTCAGAATTCACTAATGGGACAATTTAAAGATCTGGATATAATAATATCAAAATATTTACAAGAAAGCATAGAAAGACGGAGAATTCTGTACTGATTATCAAATTCAATCTTGGTTTATGTATAAAACAGCAAGGATTTTGCTGGCATACAGGATTTTTTTTAATCAAAAATGCATATTTTAAGCAATTTCCCTGTAGAGATATTCAGTTTATATCCCTCAGCTATATGCAAACAGCCTCATTGATTTTCTAAAAAATAGCTGTTAGAAGAGATATCAATAATATTTGCAGGTGTCCTAGTGATGTAGAATGTGTAGCCATGGAGGAATCCTTGTATCAATTAAAAACCTGACTTCCATCTAAATGTGCAACTCTTTTCTGTTTGATGGAAAATATACAACCCCAATTAATTAGTACATAAAGAGTCTTCCTGGTTAGAAATTATCATAAATAATCGATGCTGATTTACTTAAAGTCCGCCGAGATCAAGAATATATAGCCTAGCAATTTTAAAGATCTAGCTAATTTTTACTTCACCATTGTTGGAAACAAGGTGATTAAAGGTTGGGGTTGCTAGGCATAGCAATGACATAACAGTTGTTAAGAATGATTTATGGAAACCCCATTCAGTATGCATCTTAAACAAAGTTTCCTTTGTCATTTTAAACAAAATGACAAAACTATGATAATTTTGTGTGCTTTTAGTATAAGCAGACAGGCAACATAATTAGTTGTGGAAACATAAATTCAAGTAGTGAGTTGGAAAAAGAAAATATAAAGTTAAATTGAGCGAGTAAAAACTGCTAAGATGTCAACAATGCGAACCAAAGAAGACCACTCATCCAAGCTTCAAACTGGACAAAAAATATTCCTAGACAGATAACTAAATTTTGGTCAATGTATGAAAGACAAAGGAAAACTTATGAAAAATTGTACTAAATATATTTCAATGTTCATATTGCTAATGCAAATGATTGGAAATATCCATATCAAAAAAAAAAAAAAGGTAATAAAAGGTTCTCGCTTTAAAAAACACCTATGTATGATTAGTTGAGTAGGAAAAGAGTCACCTTGGTCCTTCCAGGCCGTAAAAATAATCATTCCAGTCTCGTCACCAACCAGACACTCAGCAATCTGGTTTTGGCGAGCTTGAGGCCCTTCAGGGCGGCCTCTGCTCTGCATTACTTTTGAATGCAAAACCTTCACCACAACAGTATGGCCATTGCTGGCTGGCCGGAGCTGATTCACTTTGGTAAAAACTGCCTTCTTGATCCCTGGGTTAGCTTCAGCCATCTCAAATCAACTACGAGCTGTAGGAAAACGCTTATCAAAACACAGAATCTGGAGAACTTTGCATGATGAAAATACAAGGAAGCACATTAAGAACCCAATTTCTTTAAAAAAAAAACAATAATTCACATTCAATTGAATAAAGGAATAATTTTTTGCACATGAAAAAATAAACCCATTCTGATGGAATGAAGAAAGAAATCAACTTTTGTACTAACGTTCATCACTTCTGATCACAGCCCAACAGAAAGGGGATCACAAAGATAGATGACTTACATCCAATTGGGAAACAACAAAATAAACAATGGGATCAGGTCTTCATGGGAAGGACATAAAATACAGATGGTCTACATTCAATTGAAAGAAGAAGGGAAAAAAAAAACTAGTTTTGCTCACCCAAAACCAAAGTGATGGAGATTCCACTGCAAGGAAAAAAACAAGCAAACGGATCTGTAATCAACTACCGGCATCTCAACAGAATACATTGAACATACACAGCTATCATTTATCAAAAGAAGAACAACTATGGTACCACTCTACAAACTGCAGCCTTTTTTCTATCATATACAGATAATAATGCAGCAGACCAAATTGAGCAATCGATACGTTGCAGATTTGGGACAATGCCAAACCCTAGAGCTAGGATCCAGAGATCTGTTGTCGTACCTTTGGTTCTCAAAAATTCTCCCTTTTCATGAACGTCGATCTTTGTGGGGGCGTTACAATGAGAAAAGAAAAGTGATGTTAGCTCCCTACAGTAGAGTACTAGAGTGAGACCAAAAGAGAAGTGGGGATAAAAAAAAAAAAACAATAGAGTGAGACCAAAAGTTGTCCGTACTCGACTATTACATTTACACGTGGTTATTACTCTTGATAGAAAATATAATTTTATATTTTTTGGAGTAAAATTTACCGTTGGTTAAGAAATTTTATCTTATGGTCAAAATTTACCGTTGGTTAAGAACTTTGGTATGTATTGAAACTTTTAATGTTGACTATTTGTTCAAACATATGGACGAATAAGACTTGCAAGTAAATAATAAGCAATTGTAACTATCATGAGTACCATATAAATTTTTAAAATTAAAAGGTTGGAATAATTTTTAATATAATGGAAATTTAAACATAGCTACTTTATAGGATGAGACTAAATACATAAAGTTAAAATTATAAAAGACAATTAAATATAAACCAATTGGTATGGTACAGTTGACTAGGAGGATTGGAACTCATACCTCTCTTCGAAGTTTGAATTTCGCGGATTGTAGGAAGAAAAAACATATATTTATCGATTTAAAAAAAAAATTTAAATATATGATAACTGATCATGCGGTATAACCTAATTGGCACAAAATTTGAGTAGAATGAAGAAAACCCGAACTTCTTGACCAAGGGGACTCAATCACTAATCACTATTAGCTACCGAGGAACAAGTAGGCTTATGTAATTCCGAAAGAATAGTTGTGATTGTATTTTAGTTGAATCAAGATTAACATTGTTCAAATTTGATGTAACTAAAATTTATTTGAAAGAGGTAACCTCTAATAATTCCGTAATACCTATCTGATAATTGTCTCATTACAATTCTAAAACAACTTGTGCTATGTTGTATTACTAACAACTAAGCCCTATGATGTAAGACTTTATCTATCATGGGCTAATTTTCCTTGATGAAAATTCGCCAAAACTTTCATGAAGTTTTTCTCCTTTGATCTTGGTTCTTAATTACTTTCCTCTTCCATTTTTCCATGCATGTAATAAGTTTCATATTCCTTCTCCTTTCATCCTATGAATATGATGAATAATTATAATTATAATGATCAATCACTTCTCTACATCTCTATACATAGGAGGTGGCTCTTGCTCCTTGCCAAGGCTTGGTGGTTGATAGGTTTTCTAAGGATTCAAACTTCTTCTCCTTCCTCCACCTCCCTATCTCTTCTGACCACTTAGATCAACTAACTTGCACGGCGATAGCAACACATTACACAACAATGGCTGCCACAACAAAATATGCATGGCGGTGGGTGGTGGCCACGTCAAACCCTAAAGTCTCCCCGATCTCCTGCCTCTGGTTTGTAGGACTTCTCTTTAACTTGTTTCCTGGAATATGTTCTCTCCAGTCAACACAGATCAATTTTCCACTGTAATTTTTGTTTAGGAGCGTACTTTTCTCCAAGTAGAAGTTATAATTTACTTTGGCTAACCTGCCTCTGACCTGGCTTGGGTGACGACTGATGATCAGTGTTAATCAAATGTAGAACATATTTATTATAATGTATTTGCTTCGTTGAAAATGAGAAGAAAAAAAAAAATATAGTTAGAGAAGAAGATGAAAGGAAAGTCCCATGGAAGAAAAGATATACAACATATTTGAGAATTATATTTCTTTAAAATATCTGTATAGATGTAATCATCTATGATGTATTTTCACATTTTAAGTCAACGTACGTTTCCCTGAGTGTAGTTTGTACTGATGACAGGTGCCTTAGCTAACCAATTTCTATGACTTGCTTCGGGTGATGAATAATGACCATTGAGTTCACGAAATAACAAGTATATACTAATTAGCATGTCATTGTTTCACTCAAAATAAGAGGGAAGGAAAAAATGTAGTAGGTTTTGACTAGTAGATGAACGAAGAAGAGAAATCGATACAATAGAAAAGGAGAACATGTTTGGTACTTTCTTAGAAAGTAACTTGTGAAGATACTAGTACTACAACAAAATTGTTTATCACTAACAAATTTTTCATCAGTAAATTAAAAAAAATTTGTCGATAACTTAATATATCGATGGATTGTCTGTCGTTATAGTTTTAGAGTTATAAGAGGCATCACTACTCTTATTTAGCAAGGGATTTCTCGAAATCTCCAACGATAAATAATTTATTCATCAATACTAATTTTATTTTTTTTAAAATTTATAATTTAACAACAGAAAATATGTCGATAATAAAATTATTTATTAATGAAATTTCAGTTATTAAATACTTATCGATGGAAATTCCATCGGCAATGTGAATAATTATCAGCAAATTATTCGTTGGAATTGTAAATAGTTACTGACGAATTATTCGTCGATAATGTAAATCTTTTTCGATGATTTTTCGTTGGTATCTTTTTATCTTATCGATGGATGATTCGTTAGAAAGTATTTAAATTACCGATAGAAATTTCGTCAATAAGTAATTGTTTTTTTTACTTTTTATCCATTCTTATTATTTGTGAAAACCTGTTTAGATTAATTACAACTTGCAGCAACATAAATAATTAAAATAAATATTATGTTAGTCCATGCATTAGAAGTAAACCAGAATTATAATTCAGCAAAAAGTTGAAATAATTTCATACATTAAGTATATAACATCATGTACAGAAGTATACAAGTATATGACATCATGTCAAATACATAAATATATAACACCATGTACACATCATAAGAATGTCAAGTACAAAAGTGGAACAAACGTCAATCATATAAACACAAAATGTCAGTTTCATGGATGAAGCATAGATGAAGTACTGTTCCCAACTTGTAAGAAACAAAAATGAAAAACCAAACTCATTAATTTACTATAAAAAGAAGTTATAATTTGATGAAGTGACAAAAAATTCACTTTAGATTGCTGACATTGTTCTACGTTATCTTGTGAAGAATTGAATAATAAATTAGAAAAACAATTAAACTATCTTTTCTAAATACCATATGTAATTGCAAACACAAACAATCACAAGAGAAGTATATCCTACTCTAGGCCTATTCTTCTTTCGACATCAACACTACTCAGCTCTCACTATTTATCTAGATCTGTGGAGAAAGTAATAGATAATGAGAAGAAACCAAAAAAATCGGCAGTTGTCAAACTCCTTAACTCGAATATGAGTCGTTGTCAGCATATATTAGAAACCAAGCGTATACCGACAAGCGAGAGAAAACAATCGTTATCTACAGGTAGAAAACTTAAGATTTGGAAATTGTAGATACCATATATTGATATGTGTTCTTTCCCACTTTTGGTTGATCTCTTCCGTTTTAGGTAGCTTTTCATATTTTGGAAAGTTATGCGAAGAGGTACGTGAGGTTATGAAGTTTTGGTGTATTATATATCTTGGTAAGTTTTATTGGTCTGATAGGATTTCAACAGGTAGAAAGCTTACTGTCACAGTCTACCACCAGTCGTCGTAATTTGCAAATAAAGCATCTGAATTTATCTGATAGCATTGAGACATCTACTGGTAATCTATGAGCAGAATCAAAAGAAAGAAAAGGTTTTCCCGTGCTACCTAGAGATGTTCGCAGATGTATTATGATGGAGATACAGATGATCCAACACCCTTTATCAGCATCATAGCATGGAAGCAGATAATAAGTTCTGATTCTAAGACCTCTTTTAGCTCATGAACGAATGTACCATCTGGTTTATGTTTATTTCAATGTATGTTCTTCTACATCTGTTTTTTCTGAAGCAAAATATAATTACAATGTTGAGGTATCTAGAGATGCATGATTAAAAACTCTATTTGGAAAATTAGTCCGAGAAGATCTACTAGTCCAATTATTCATCGATAACTGATCCTTCAGCCAATTCATGGTATAGTCAGTAATAATAGTGCCTACACTGAACGAATACCAATTGACGTAACCTTGACTATGATATTTTTTCACTTATGTTGCCTCCGAGGTAAAACGAAGCAACAAAGGTAAAAGGATGGCATAAAAAAAAAAAAAAAACGGACAAAGAGAACTTGTGAATATATAATAACAATGTCAGACCATGAACATTCTTAAGTGTGTCAACACTTCAACCATCAAAAAAAATTGAGAAGATACGAACCTAAAAAAAGAATTAATATTGGGTTGCAATGTTTGGAAACTAAATATGCAATGTATTAGAAGCACGACACCATAGGAAGAACAAAATGGGCACTGACTAAATATTTTCAAAGGTGAGGAGAAAAGGAGAAAAGGAGAAAAAATAAAATTCAGGGATGTTAGTATGTAGAGGCTAACGAAGCATGCAGCATTTTAAACATATTGTCTTTAGTTCAAGACATATTGCCATTTGAAAGAAAAATAAGAAGGATAAATATCGACACACTTGCTACAATATTTTGTTTTCAGAGTTTTCTACCTGCCTTCAGTAAAAGAGAATAGAGAGATGGACATTGTGTGTTCCAAACATAAAACTCTATTGATCAAAAACAATTAAAGCCTGCATTGCAATACTACTAAACCAACGAGGTTCATTGACCAAGAAGAAATATATACTTTCAAAGTAACATAGCAGAAACATATTTTCCTAGCAACAAGATCAATACAATAAGACCCTTTTTAGTGCAAGCATGACCAAGAAAGACACGTTTTGATGGTTGTTAATCTATACGATCTTGTTTTCCATGACTTTCACTCAACATTGGGTGGATGCCACCTTTGTTCAGCAGTACTTCTGTTCAAAGTATTTCTTTTAGCATTAATAGTAGCACACTGGCATCATCGACAATCCAAGAACCATAGAGCAAACCAGAAACACAACCAAACCTAAAACAACAACCCAAATGTAGGAGCAGAGGTCCCTGAACAACAAACATACCTAGTAAGACCTATGGAAGAAAAAAAAAGTACCTGGTCATCATTGACAGAAAGATTATCTAGGAAGTAAATGCTAATATGACCTGCCATTTTTTGCATAAAAGTAGCCATTGACTTGTTCTTCTTCTATATATAGTTAATATTAGTTTTCAACATTAATATATGAAGAATAGAACATAAATATATTAATTGTGAATATCTTCAATGTGGCTATGTCGCCTTGCAACATGGTCACTCTAGGAGTTGAATCATGTTGAAACCTTTTACCATGTTGTGTAGCAGCACCAACACTAGCTAGTTGAACTCTATCAGACATTTGAAGACCCAAAACTTATGTAATTATGATATCCTCTATTTCATCTATGCATTTTGAAGAGCTTTCAGTTTGTTAAGTGAAGAATATTATTTCATTTATTTTGATATGCATCAAAATATATTTCATTTCAAAAAATAATCATATGCTAGTATAAATAAATTCTATAGTTATGCAATGTACTTACAATGATCTCATTATTACGGTAGTCGGGTTTTGAAACATATACTTGATTTATCATTTCCAATCTTATGGGATTATGTCCCTTCTCTTTTCACTAGAAACATATATAATAAAAAGGAAAAATTATGAATTGAGGTGATATAATCTTGCACTAAATAAATGAATATACTAATTGGATTAAATATTATACCATTGACTTGCGAAGTTGAGCGAACAAACTCGACCTAATGTGATGATTCATTTTCTTCTGTTTCGATTCATGCTATTTAGCTTAGATATTCTCTATAATAATAAAACTAATATTGCATTAGTAGCTCATTTATCAAGAAGTAAATTAGTAGCTCATTTATGTTAGATAACAAATTTAGTCAGATAACAAGTGAGGGACGTAAACATTAGACACGAATTTAGCCAGAGCATGAGATAACATCAAATACCAACTTAGCTAGTAAACATACAGCTTATTATCTAATAACAACTTAGCTAGAGCATCAGATAACAACACTTATGCTAAGTAACTTATTAACTAAGTGTTGTTATCTGACAAATTCAACAGATTGGAGCCAGAGCTTGCTCTAGTGTCATCACGTGTTAGACAAATGAGCATCACTTGTTATTTGACTAAGTTGTATTCTATTTTTGTTATCTAACAACCAAAAAATGATCTCATGTTTATGTTTATTGGATAAATAATTTATGTCAGATAACTTCATACTCTAGTGTATTCCATTCAGTAACAACACATTCAAATTATCTATCATCAGTCCTTAAATCTCGATGTGTCATCCTCTCCTCATGAGTTTCAAAAGACTTGTAACACTTGTTCTTCAAGTAAGCCTTCCAATCCCTCCATTTTGAATTGAGGACCTTAAAGCAATAAGTACATGCATTTTCATGTCCATTGAGATTGAATTGAGTCTATGAATAAGAATATAAGATAAATTAGGTTAGTCACACTACTAAGAAATTATATAATATAAAAGTATAACATAGAGATTTTACCACAAGAAAATACCATGTGTCTTCAAATGCTAAGTGATGTATATGTATCCATTTTTTGTCAATAGGCCATAAGTCTCTTTACTTTGCAAAACAAGTAAGACACCTATTCAATTGTTTCCCATCTTCTCCTATGGACAACCATATTTATCCCACTCGACCATGTAACACTTTCCTTCTG
Source organism: Posidonia australis (assembly GCA_024699735.1). NCBI lineage: Eukaryota > Viridiplantae > Streptophyta > Magnoliopsida > Alismatales > Posidoniaceae > Posidonia > Posidonia australis. The sequence continues at coordinate 4,915 of JAMKQA010000709.1, read as the reverse complement.
GTGGTCCAATAAAGTCACTCCTAGCACGTCTTTTTCCTTTACTACCCTTATAGGTGGCGTTCCTAATCTCATTTACTTCATTAGGATGTGGCTTAAACTTAGCAAGACAATCCACAAATTGGACAGGACTTTGAGTAGTTGTGGGGTTGGTGGTTATAGGCATTTAAGTGGTTGTAGGATTGGTAGTTACAAGCAATTGAGTGGTTGTGAGGTTGGTAGTTTCAAGCCTTCCAATGGTTGTAGGGTTGGTGGTTTCAAGCCTTCTAGTAGTAGTGAGGTTGGTGGATGTAGATGCTCGTAGGTTGTGACCATGCCAGCGAACAGGGACCTACGAGTCTGCTATGAAAATAAAACTCGTGAACCGATAAGGTCACGACGAAGACAATGAATCCTCGGAAAGATACTCGACCCAAAGACACAAAAGAAAAGTAAAGGATAAGGAAAACAGAGTCGCCACCTGATCTTTTTAAAATTGGAAAGACAAGGAAAACTGGATGCATAAAATGCAAGAAAAATGATGCAAATGAATGTGTGTATGCTTCGTGCTTAATGAATGCAACACATTGGTCATGGCAAGCCAGAGAAAGGATAAGGACTCCTATTATGCATGGGAAAGGTATTAAGCACCTTCATACACTCAACGAGTCGATCTTTCTAGGCTAATCGCTCGCTCGTGTCGCCAAATGATTATGCATGCTTGTTAAGTGTAAATGGATGAATGTTACATGCCATGCTAATGTGAATGAGATGAATGGGTGGAAAACAATGCTCAGTCGCGCTATGTGAGTTCTAAACCAGTGGTCAAAAGAAGTCAACACAGTAAACATCATTACCCTAATAGATGAATGCATGCTGGAAAACACGAGAAATCACGTAATGCAAGCGAAGAAACAGATGCAGATAATAGAAGATAATCATGCAAAATCATGTGAGAAAATCAAAACAAATGATGCAAGGTGCTTAGCTGTGTAGTCTATTCTGACTCAGTGGGTCATGCCACCAATTCACGCTGACTAGATTTGCTAGGACCATCCACCAATATATTCTGCCATCTACCTATGCCATCAGGATTTGCTAGCTGAGTTACAAAACAGATTGCAAGCTTCTCATCACACCTAGGAGCAATGTAGCGATGCAAATGGCAATGCTATGCATGGGTATGTAGGGGAACATACCTGGATGTCGGCGGGTCGCGTGGTTGGCTCCACCCATCTACCTTGTTGGGAAATGGATTCCTTCGATGAGCTCGACCGTGGATTCAAACCAAAGGCTCCGGCGGCGCAATCCATGGCTTCTAGAAGTACAGAGGGATGAAGAGGAATGCTAGGATGCAATGTGTATGCAGTGAAGTGTGTTGTGGACTTTCCACTGTCCTCCCATGTTTTGTCGGCGAACATGAGCTCGACCGACTATACAAGTGGCAAGGAGCGTCGAATGGACATCGAGGATGACTGAGGGAAGAGAGGGGAAGGTGGTGCCAAGCAGAGATGGGAGGTGAGTGAGAACACAGATTGTCGACTATTTTCGAGCTCACTGGAGCCCATCACTGGTGGCGAATGCATGTAATGGGTGCATGACTGATGTGGCATGGTAATGCTGATAAAATGTGCATAAAATGATACGATGAAGATATAAAAACATGAAGGAAGGATAATCACACACAGTGGGGGATGAGAGGAACCTGTGGAGTTTTGTGGGTTGTCCTTCGACGGTGGCTCGCGACGGCTCCTCTTCGAGCTGATGGTGCATGGAGGCTACGGAGGTGGGCTCGATGGGACTGTGGTGATGCTAAGAGGGGTTCAAAGGTGAAATGTGGAGGGCTGGTATAATTTTCAGTGGCTTGCAGGTGGAGGACTGGAGGTGACGATTTCGGTCGACAATGAGAGGTGGTTGGACGAAGATAGACGGCCAATGGATGTGTGGGATGCTTCAACGAGAGGGGAGGCTTTGCTGGAAGAGTGTGGTATGCTCTAGTGTGAGGCAGTCGATGCCAAGCCAAGAGGGAGTTGTTGTGCTTGTAGGGTGGTCGGAAGGTGGTGAAGTGGTGGTTGGAATGGAGGCTGTGGGTGGTGGTTTGCCCAGAGACGATCGGTGCATGGAGTTGGAAGTCCACTAAGGCCAAAGGTCCAAGAGAGGGAGCTGTTGGACGTGGGCTGGGGTATTTTATAGAGGGAAGAAAGGATGGGTGTCATTGGATTTGAAAGTTAGTTAATGACGAGGGGTTAGGATTAGGGGTGGCAACAGGTCGGGTCTACCTATACCTAGACCTAGACCAATCTTTTTTCACAGGTCGGGTCTAGGTCAAGTCTACCTGTACCTAGACCTAGACCTATTTTTTTTCACGAGTCTGGGTTTAGATTTGGGTTCTAAAATTAGGACCTAGACCCAAACCTATGAAGATAATGGGTCTGGGTCCGAGTCTCGGGTCTAATGGGTCTTTCAACTTATTTTTCAACTGAGATTCAATTATTCAAATGATTTAATGAAAACAGGAGATTTCCCTAAAAATAGGAGATTTCAATGATTCAAATAAACAAATCCAAATACACATTCAAGATTCAACTCTGATAAATCTCAAATGCACATTCAAGATTCAAGATTCAAATAAACTTTACTAAATGCAATAATATTCAACTGAGATTCAACTATTCAAATGATTCAATGAATGAGAAAATGAGAGATTGAGATTTGAGAGTAGAATAATATATATTATATATATAGTGTAAATATTAAACATTAGTTCTTATATTTAACTTATAATATATTATATATAAATCAGGTCCATAGGTTCACAAGTCTGGGTATTTTTAGACCCAAACCCTACCCAATAAATGAGCTGGTCTAGAGGATCTAGTCCATGGGTCTCATTTCCAAAATCCAAACTCATACTTTACAGGTCCAGACCCACGGGGCTTGGATCTAAACCTAACCCATCACTAGCCCAAGTTAGGACTAAATCGAGTGGATTGGATGGGGATTAAGATTGGGAAGAGGGGTATGATGGTCCACAAACATTAGGAGATACACCCACATCCACGCCAACCAATGAGGAGATGGGAATTGGTGATCCAAGAAGGTGAAAAGACCAACCAGCCCTTCTGTCAGTTTACACTGAAACAGGACATTCCGCCAGGTTTTCTCGTCTCCTATATTCGCCAGTGCAGGTCGCCAGCTATGATCGCCATATATATTCGTCAGGTAGATTTGTTGGACCCTTGGCAAACCATGTTGGCTAGAACATGGGCTTGTTCCCTGATTGAATGGCCATCAAATGGGCTTAAAGCAGGTGTTCTGAGGTAGGTTCATGATGTTGGGCTAAATTTAGGGTCTTAGGGTTGGTTTTAGAGTGTGAAATGGATTCTGGTATGGGAAATGCCTCATTGCCACCGATTCGTTCTTCAGGAGAATTCTACCAATAAGTGGCTACCAAAATAGAGTGTCTATATAAGCCTTTCAGTGTAATGAATCTTCTGAGGACTATAGAAAAGAACTTGTTCAAACAACAGAAATTAGATATGCTAGCTTAAAAACTGAAATCAAATTGATATTGTATAATGGAAACAAATATACAAGAAAACTAGCTTAAGAAGTTTGATACAAGCTTATAAGAAAATATACATGGGAAAAGAGCAAATATGCAAGCAAATATAATGGAAAAAGAAGCTGTATAATGAAATCAAATTGATACTTTATAATGGAAGCAAATATACACGCTTATACATGGAAATAGAGCAAAAGCACCATCTAATACTGTATAATGCAAATTGCTTTTGGTTTATTGTAAATCTGCACACTCCTACGTTTCTCTACTTCTTTTCTGAATCATATTTGCTTTCTGCTATTATGGTTCAGCTGTACCAATTCTTTATATCATTATTTTCATCTCATACAGGTAGCGCTCTGGTAATCCCAGAAAGGTGGAAACCAGTTCAATTATTTACTGAATGAGGATAGGCTTATTTTCGCTCCTAGTTTATGTATTACTTCGTTCTTGGATGATCCAACTTTCACCATCTGACGTGAAGTCTTGCGAAATTGGCTAATGGGTTGCTTAACAAATTCTAAGAGAAAAATGGGTGTAATGCAAAAAGCGCACCCCTTGTACCTATGAACCGTGCAAATGCTTACCTGGGTGGAAGCAATTTTGTTTCCTTGTAAATGAGATTAGGGTCATACACACTCATGGAAGCTTGATGCCTTTCCACCAGATACATTAGAAAAGTTATTTATTATTATTGTTGCCCACATCAGTTATTTTTTTGGTGATTAATATTATTTGTCACTTACTTTAGTGGATTTTATTATTAGTTTCCTCTTATGGAGTGATTTTTTTAGCTAGATGATGCCAAGCCACTATAAACTAAGATGTTATTAATAAAACAGTAATTTAATTTCTACTTTGCCTAATTATGTTGGCACATTGTCCAAATGCCAGTCATACAATTTTAGATAAAATAAACTTCCTTGGGAACTAGAGTAACCACACAGTCATACGATCTGAGGTAGCTCAGAAAATTTGCAAGTAGGATGAAAGTAATAAACTAAGAAAAAGATAAAAACAATATATTTATTCTATTTCAATTGTATAAACTTATTCTACTTCAGATACAAAGAGCACTATTGTACCGTCTATATCACTTCTAAACCAAAAATTGGTTACAATGTTTTGTGCAACATCAAAGTTGTACACACTACTTGCACATGACTTAACATCAGTTTCAACTTTAGCTTAGGGCATGTCATAGAAATTCATTAAAGATTTTCTCATTATAATGTGTTAATCAGAATCACTTGAATCTTCAACAAAAAAGTAACTTAAAAGCAAGTATGAAAGGATCATCTTTATGTCGATTTGGTTTAATATTAACACAATTGAATCCAAGTCTGTCCTTTTTAAATTCATTTGTTGTATATT
>JAMKQA010000708.1:0-34994 GCA_024699735.1 Posidonia australis | reverse complement strand
CTATTTCCTTGCAACACTTGACCCTCCACTAGGGTCCCAACTCAAGCCATGAAAACCATGCTTAAAGTCATAAATTGGGTCTCATGCCCAAAACCACATAAAACCATATTTTTCATTCATTAATAGGGTCTAAAACCCAAAACCACACTCAAATCCATTTGTTTGGGGTTCAACATGCCTACATGTCATTACATAGGGAAACATCATTCATATAAACCCACTATACCATTAAAACCATTTAACATTCATTAAAATTCACATTTTTACATCCCAAGTTCAGGGCAAAAACAGCATACCAAATTTTCAATTCGGTATTCCGAAATTCCCTGTTTCGGTATACCGAAAATTTTCGGTATGCCGAAACCCCCTGTTTCGGTCAACTGGGTGTTTTCGATCTGCCGAAATCAGGTGTCTGGCTTAATCTGTGAGAATTTCGGCATACCGAATTCCTCGCAGACAGGACACACCCTTGTTCCGCAGCTGCAGAATTCGCCCAAAGTGGGAGTCTCGATCAGACCCCCCAAACATACACCAACAATTTCCATAAAATCATGGGGTGTGGACCCTCAAGTCTACTTCAAAACCCCTCAAACCATTCATGATTCCATCAACCACACAGTTCAAACAAAAATTAAAAGGGGAAGGGTCTCAAGAACGGCTACTATAGCCTTCAACCCCAAAATCACATTTTCCCCACAATCATCAATCCTAACCGCATGATCTCTACATTCTCATGCTATATATCATATTCCCATTCATTTTATGATTTTTCTACAATTTAACATGCATTATCTTGATTTTCCATGCCATTTACCTACTATTAACAAAACGCTAAACAGAGGGAGGGGAAGGGGTCGCGTACCTGGCTCAGCCCTCCGGCGACCCTTACCACACTCCGGCAAGCCTCCTCGCTCCCTGGCGAAGCCTCCTCGCATCGGAGGAACACCACGAGCGGCTCACACCACCTCCTCGGTTGCGCTCACTCCTCTTTCTCTTCTCTCTCAGTCACCTTCTCCTCTCCCGCACGCCTCAGCCTCCCTTTATCCTCCTTCCCACTCGCGTCGAGCCGGCCGCCCATCGCATTGGAAGAGACGGCGAAGCACGGATTGACGTCGTTGGTGGCACGGGTTGGAGAAGGGAAGGAAGGAGACGGAAAATGGTGCGGGCTCGTGAGAGGAAAGGAAAAGAAAGGAGAAAAAGAAGGAAATGAAAGGATGAAAAGATAGGCACGCGAATCGAAGCGACTGTGCATCCTCAAACCAGACTCCACATTGGTCCCAAATCACAAACAGGTGCACAAACAACCAACCACAAGCTCACGCAAACAAGAAACAACAGATTATCCATTAATAAACCATTTAAACAATTTCACAATTAATTACATGGTTTACAAATAAAAATGGATAATCAGGCCCAGATGTCACACTGAGTCAAACAATACCTTGGTCATTCGGTTCGTCACAAGAAAAGAACCTAAATGGCCAAGCACACCAACAGAAACAACAATTACATATTAGACAATTGTTTATAATACAGGAGCGGTTACAATAATTACATAGAGGGTTGTACACCACTACTCATTCTTATCCTCTACCACGTCTCCTAAAGGTTCAATGTCAGGGACCGAAATGGTGAGCACTCATCCCTTCATCGGCTGCTGCGGTGGCTCCCTGCCTTCTTAGGGGAATCTAGGCAGAACCTCTAAGAATGCCTCACCTTCCCATGGTTATAGTACACCATGGGGTTTGAAGCCTGCCGCAAATGGGAAAAATTAGCAACGAAATGGCCCATCTGGCCACATTGGAAACATCGACCTCCTTCAGAAGCACTGGAACCTGTTTGACTGGTGCTATCATTGCTACCACCAACAAAACTATGTCGGCCCGTAGAAAAACCACCAAACTTTCCTTTTCTCTTCTTCCCTAGACTACTTGAATCACTAGAACTCGGCATGTTGGAGAAAGAGAACTACGAAGCAAAGGAAGACTTATCCTTCCCTCTTGGATGACCCTCCTTGAACTTCTTCTATTCCTCCTCGAAGCGAAAGTCCATCGCCACCATTTCTGCCACTGTCTAGCACTGACAGCCCATCACCCTCAGCTTCAGCCCTAGATGTAGGCCGTCCAGGAATCTCTGTGCTTGCTCCTCCTCTGAGAGATAGCTAAGAGAGAAACGTTCCAGAAGGGCAAAAGTAGCTTCATATTGGAGCACAGACATGTTACCCTGCTCCAAATTCTGGAAATCTCGGCTAAGCTTCTCCTTCTCATAGAAGGTTGTCTCGAAATCCTTCCACTGGATACTGATAGTAGTCGAGTCCAGGAACTTAAATAGCTCCATAGACTTCCACCACTTATCTGCCTCACCTTCCAGCAGATAAGTCGTCAAATTTGAAAAGCTTGACTCTAGTCCAAAGCTATCTCTTTCTCAAATTTGAAAATTTTCTGAAATCTCTTTTCTGATGTCACCTTGATCAAGGGTGACCTGACCACAAATAGAGAAAGAGGCACCAACCTCAATCTCCTACACTGCCATGGTGAAAGTCTCCATGCAGGGCATATCACTGTTCCGATCAACAGACCTCACTATCAGGCTTCACAGGCCCCTCTGAGCCAACAGGCTCGCTCTATTTTCTTTTGAATGGGGATGCGTCTCCTCATGAAGTCCCTCAATTCTATGTTGGTGTTGCAAGCTTTCTGATGACATTGCCCAACCCATCGCTTCTCTATTACAAAAATCTTTTCGGTAACACTACTCTTTTCTGTTGAGAAATCTCTTTGTAAATCTCTAGAAAACTCTGGAAAACCTTCCAAATCTTTGCAAAGCCACACAAGTCTTTTCTAAATTATTTTGGAATTCCTTTCCAATCTTTTCTAGAAATCTTTCAAAAAGTGCTTTTCTAATTCTTTCTATTACAAGAATCTTTTCTATAAAACCGTTCTTTTTCTGAAAATAAATTCTTTCTAAAAAGAACATTGTGAAACCACCACAAAAAATCATCTCAAAAATACAACAAATAACATATGTCTTTCGAAACTTCTTTTCCTATATATTCTCAATATAGAAAACACATATGGGATTAAATCTTAATCTGTATCAATCATTTTATTTCATTAACAAAGTCTTCAGAAACCCGCACATGCCACACACACATTTGGCACGTGCCCTAGGCATTATCATTCTAGAATAGAAATCAATTTTGGATTGCCTGGCTTAGAATCTTCACCAATTCCTCCACAATCCACAAAAATTGCAAGTAATATACCAAAACGAAAATTTTTAAGTCTACTTTCATATGGAAAAGAAATCATTCGAATCCAATACTTATAATTCAAGAGATACATGGTTGAATCTCTAAAACTCAGACTGACCTAACTGAATGGATCTTTAATCTTTGCAAGATAATTGGCATCTCTATAGACTATGAAAATTAACAAATAACCCACCAAAATGAAAATTTTCAAGTCTACTTTCTAACGGAATAAAAATCATTCAATGTCAATACTCATAGCCCAAGGTATACAAGCTGGAAGCTCGAAGACACAAACTGGCGTCCTGAATGGGTTGTTAGGCTTTGCGCATCAATTGGTATCTTTACAGGTTACGAAAATTTACAAATAAGCTACCAAAACAAAGATCTCTGAGTCTACTTTCAAATGCAACAGAAATAAGGCCAATCCATCACTCATATCTCAAGATATGCAAGATTAAGCTAAAAAACTCAATCTGGCATGGCACCTTGTTACAGAGTAGAACAACCAGATGGGTTACTCAAATTGTTAGACTTACCACTATCTCCAGAAGTCATGTAAAATGCCAAATAATATATCAAAATGAAGATTTGTAAGTTTACTTTCATTTGTGACAAATTTCATTCAAATCCCATATCTATAACTCGAGATATAAATGCTGGAAGCTACAAAACTCAATCTGACCTAACTTAATGGGTTTCCAATCTTTACTCAAACACTGGTATTTCTTCAGGCCATGAAAATTTACAAGCAGCACACAGATTTAAAGTTCTTGGAGTCTACTTTCAAATACAATAAAAATCATGCAAATCCAATACTCATAGCTTGTGTTATTCAAGATTGAAGCATAGGAACTCAGAATGACTCAACTGTCACTATTTTCTAAATAATCTTCGAAAATACACCAAAAATCAAAAAATCTTTACCATGCATCCAGATCATCCCCATTCAAGATATTTCACTAATCTTAAGCTTAAATAAGAGGAGTAGAAGGAACAGGATGTGTACCTTGATCATCTTCTTCCTCTTTTCCGTTTTTTTCTCCTTCTTTCTTCTTTTCTTTTCTTCTCCTCTTCCCTTGGACGAGCAAGCCATCCTTCCTCTCTCTCTCTCTCTCTTTATCCTCATCCCATTTCTCCCCTTCCTCCCATTCTTCTCCTTCTTTCTTTCTTTCCCTGCTTTCCCCACCTCCCTCTCGAATTCTCCCTCTCTTCTCCAATTTCATTTCCTTTTCCCTTCTTTTTTTTTTCCTTTTGCTCACTTAAATGTCTACACCAGCCACCTTCTCCCTTACCCCTCCTCTGACATAGCCCCTTTTTTAAAATAAATTTTTTACACAAATTTTGCACAAACACCCTTCTAGAAAGAGAAAATACCTCGATTACCCAAATTTCATAAAATAACTCAAGGAGAAACCTGTAACACTAATGAAATTCATTTTGTAATTATTTACATTTTAATGAATTTATTCCTGAACGGGTGTTACAGTTCCAAAGCCTGTTGTGTGGACTTATGCTTTTGGGTTTGGGCCTGGTGGACTGGCTTCTGTGGTGTGTCCTTGTGCATGGTTGGCACTATGCATTGTGGCACTATGCTTGTGGGCCTAGGTGTGAGTCCGTGTGGAGCCTGCGTTCGTGGGCCAATTGTTGTGGCTGGTGGTTGGGGCGAGTGGCCGGTGTGCTCGTGCAGGGTGCCGGTGGCTGAGATGTGTAGGTGAGCACACTCCCAATTATTGCGTGCGCAGGCTTTATAAGCCGCCTGCACCACACTCCTCTATCGCTCGTCACCGTCTTCTTCTTCCTTCTCCTCCTCCTCCTCCTCGAGCGCACACCTCTTCTTCCCTTCCTTTCTCTTCCTCCTCACTCTTCTTCCTTCCCCACGCCTTCCTTCCTCACCCGCCATCCCTATCCTTTCCTCCCCTACTTCCCCTATTTCGCGCGTCAACAGAGAGAGAAAGAGAGTGCGAGAAGTGGGGCATTGTGAGGCTCGATGTTGGCATGGCTGAAGTCCCAGAGGTCAAGGGAGCTTCCGTGGACGTCGTGGTCGCTAGTGTTCGCCGGAGTCAGTCGAAGGGTCGTCAGAGCTCATTTCAAGTACATATCCCCAATTTAATATGTAGAAATTGTGTAAAATGGTAAAAATGCCTAGGATGCATGTAATCTAGGCTACATTTAATGTTTTAGAATTTTTGGGAATTTATTGTGATATTTATGGGTATTTATGGCAGTTGGTGTGTTTTGGGTTATTTTGAAGCTTATGCCTTTACGATTTTATTTATTGATGCATGCTGAATGAATTTCAGTTTTGTTTGTTGGGTTTTGGAGTAGACTCGATTGTCTACCACATATGTTTTATTCGAGATTTTTGGTGATTGTTTGGGGGTCCAATCGGAGCTCCCACCTTCGGTGATTTTTAGGTGCCCTGCTGCAGGTCGTCTAAATTCTGACAGAAAACTAGGGGGCGGGCTGATTGCACGAGCCATATGCGTGGAATCGGTAGCGGCTCTAGCCCCTGGTGCAGGCTATGTTGGCATTTAGACGAAAGTGCCAGGGGCACTAGCCAGACACACGCTCCATATGCATGGTTTTGTCAAGGCATTTTTGGGGTTTTCTTGGATTTTTAGAAAAAGTATTTTAATGCAGCAGTTTTCCAGATTGGTTTGTATTTGTCGCTGTAAGATGGGATTGTGGGCCGTCAGTGGTGGTCTCCTAGGACACCTGATGTGCCATTTTATTGAGATTTTGAAAGAATTTCTAAATATATAAAATGATTTTGGAAAGTGGATTTGAAAGAGATAATTGGCCTATTTTGGAAAATGGTTTTCTTGGTTTTCTGTGTACGGGCCGAGACAGTGTGTGACCATGTCGTTGGGACCAGGGAATGTGATGACATTCTCGGGTGGTCGGGCGCGACACCCTAGTCGAGGTCGGGGGGCCAAGATGCTTGAGGCTGAGAGACGTCGGGTTTTTGAGGTATGAGACTCCTTGACTGTCATCTTGAGGCTAAGGTTGTGGTTCACGGGTTGAGGTGTCTTGTGGCATGACAGGGAGGTATGATATTCCTGTTGTCGCTATAAGTACTGAGGCTCGAGTGTTGTCAAGTGTGGAGGTATGACACTCCCTCCTGAGCACCGTGTGTGGAGGACGCCATGAGGAGTATCCTGTGGTGGCTAGTGCAGGTGGGACATGTGCCTCGTAGATGGTAGCATCCTGAGAAATAGGACAGCCTTCCTAAGGAGGGGTTGGCTTTTTGAGGGTTCTCTAGAGAGGGAGAATCACGGGACAGTGAACGCTCCTACACAAGGTGGCCATCACTGTGGCAGTGCAGATCGCCATGGTCGCTCCTCAGCGGGTTACGTGTGGTTAGAGTTTGGTTACCTCGTGCCAGTCTTTCCGACTCACTATGTGTGGTTTGTGCTATTGAGGGACTTTGTTTGTGATTTTGATCTAGTAGAGTCTCGATTGTAGTTTTGGCTAGTGTGGGCTTGGTTTGTGAAGTTTTGAGGAAATGGTCTGCAAAATGAATTTAAAGAAAAAAATAATTATAGTTTTGTTTTCCATGATTTTCTCGAGGTGCGTACTGGGTGACTCCTATCACTCATGCGTTTTCCTTGTGGTTTTGATTTGCAAGTACAGACGTGCGGTTGGTTTAGCGTAATGTATTTAGATTGGAGTCTCTTAGCCGCACACACTGGTTCCTGGTAGTTTAATATCTTCTGTTTGGCTTAAATTTTCTCGTAGTTTAAATTATTTTAAATTATCGTGGAAAATGTGGAGTGTTACAAAACCATTTGTTATAATCCCACCAAATAATCAATTAGACTTAATCTCCACTTAAGATTTTTTAAATCTATCAAAGCAAAGCACCAAAGCCAATAACTTACACCAAGAACAATTTGATCATTAATTCATTTATTATCCATAGTAATTAAGTAGGAAAGTCGATGTTCAAGATGTTACAGCTTTGTGCAGCAAGCAATCTTTTTCTGATCAATTCTACTTTATCCTCATATTGATGCACAATCTTTGGTCCCACTAGCTATCGCTCGCCTACCTCACTCCAACAAGTGAGTGTCCTATATGGTCTTCCATATATTGCCTCATACGAGGCCATCCTATTGCTGAAGTGGTAGCCATTATTGTAGGCAAACTCTATCAGCGGCATGTGATCTTCCCAATTGCCCCCAAAATCTAGGGCACATGCCCACAACATATCTTCTAGGGTATGAATCGTCCTTTCAATCTGGCAGCCTATCCGAGGATGAAAGGCAGTGTTGAAGTTCAATATTATCTCAAACGCCTCCTACAGAGTTCCCCAAAATCTAGAAGTAAATCTGGTGTCTCTGTCAGACATGATCGATACTAAGACCCCATGTAGTCTGACTATCTCAAACACATACAGTTTTGCTAGCTGCAGCAAGGGGAGACTCACCCTCATAGGCAAAAAGTACATTGTCTTAGTGAGCCGATCGACAATCACCCATACAGTATCATTCCTTCTTTTGGTCTTGGGCAATTCTATCACGATGTCCATCGACATGTGCTCCCACTTCTAAATTGGAATATCTAGAGGTTGTAGAGTTCCTCCGGGTTTCTGGTGTTCTATCTTTACCATCTAGTAAGTTGCGCACTTTGCCACAAACTCAACAATTTTTCTTTTCATCCCGAGCCACCAAAAATTTCTCTTTAAATCTTTATACATTTTGGTGCTCATGGGTGGATGGTGTATCTAGGTCGGTGGGCCTCATCTAGCAGGCTCTTCTTTATTTCTTCTATTTGAGGCATGTACAAGCATAGATCGTATCTCAACCCACCATCTACACCAACTAAAAAATGAGGCACCTCTCCCATCTCGATCTTCTACCAGGTGTCCCTCACAAAGGGATCAACTACTAGGCGACTACAATGGCTTCAACCATTCTTGGCTGAAAAGCTAAGTTCGCCAACAGAGTCCTCACAATTCCTTGAGACTGCCTTAGTGGTCTACACTCGGCCAACCCTTCCATCAGGTGCCATTCTTTGATCATAAGTGTGGCCATGACATGGGTGTGCCTACTTAGCGCGTCTGCGACCACATTTGCTTTGCTTGGGTGGTATGATAAGCTGAAATCATAATCTTAAATATACTCCACCCATCTTCTTTGTCTCAGGTTCAAATCTTTTTGTGTAAAAATATACTTTAAACACTAATGATCTGTGAAGACTTCAAACTGTTGGCCATATAGATAGTGTGTTCAGATCTTCAGGGTGAACACTAATGTAGACATCTCTATATCGTGAGTGGGGTAATTCTTCTCGTGGTCTTTTAGCTATCGGGAGGAATAAGCTATTACATTCCCATGCTGCATCAGAACACACCCCAACTTAATCTCATAGGCATCACTGTACACTACGAAACCCCCACCATCAGACAGCAATGCCAGAACTGGAGTAATGACCAAACGATCCTTCAACTCACTAAAGCTTTCCTCACAATGTTGATCCCAAGCAAAAGGAGCCTCCTTCCAAATCAATTTGCTCAATGGAGTTGCAATCTTCGAAAAGTTTTGGATAAACCTTCGATAATAACCCACCAACCCAAGAAAACTCCTAATCTCTGTCACTATTCTCGGTCTAGCCCAACTACTTACTACTTCCACTTTGGTTGGATTTACCTTAATGCCTTGTTCTGAGATAATATGTTCAAGGAAGGCTACCTCTCCTAGCCAGAAGTAGCATTTGGAGAACTTGGCATACAACTGATGCTGCCTCAAGGTCTCTAGTACGGTCCACAAGTGTATCTAATGGGTATCTACATCCATAGAATACACCAATACATCATCCACAAAAAAAACAATGAACTGGTCCAAAAAGGGCTTGAACACTTTCTTCATCAAGTCCATGAAGGCTACTAGTGCATTTGTCAGCCCAAATGGTATGACAAGAAACTCATAATGACCATATCGAGTCCTGAAGGCTGTCTTGTGCACATCTGTCTCTCGAATCCTAAGTTGATGATATCTAGATCTTAGATCTATTTTGGAGAAAACTGATGCTCCTTGCAGCTGATCAAATCAATCATTGATCCTATGTAGCGGACACTTATTCTTGATAGTGATCTGATTCAACATCCAATAATCAATGCATAATTAGAGTGAACCATCCTTCTTCTCGACGAATAACACTGGTGCTCCCCAGGGCAACACACTTGGATAGATAAATCTCTTGTCCGGTAGTTCTTACAGTTGACTCCGAAGCTCTCCTAATTCAGCATCTGCCATTTTGACAGGGGCTTCGAGATAGGGCCTGACCCTAGTGTCAAATCAATCACAAACTCTACCTCTCTGTGTTGCAGCTTTCCCAGCAGTTCCTCTGGAAATACATCTGGATACTCTGCAACAACTGGGATGTCTTGTATTCCAAACGTTGGTGAGGACACCGGCACACTACCAAGTATCCCATGCATCCTGTGGTTAAATGGTGGTATGCTTTGATTGCCAAGATTACTTTCTTGGGCTCTCCTAGCCTTACTCCTTGTATCATGCACCACCCTTGGCCTGGGTACTATATTAAAACCCTCTTCTTGGCATAGTCTATCATTGCTGAGTTTTGTGCTAGCTAGTCCATTCCCAGAATTATGTCATACTCTTGCATCTTTATCAGAATTAGATAGGGCCTAGAAATCATTGTCTCCTAGTTGAATATTGACTGACCTCAAATACTTCCTTGCTAGATTGTGTTCTCCTAATGGAGTCACCACATCCAGCTAGAAAGCTAGCCTAGTCATTCTGTCTCCAACCTCGGCTGCAAATGACTCAGATATAAATGAAAATGAGCTACCTAAGTCGAATAAAACTCAGGCCATTCGGTCAACTATGACAAAGGATCCTAACATTTATGCACAACACAACCATAATAATTATCATAGATACCAATGCTACATATACATGGTTGATTATACAACACGATTACATATATCTATAAGAACTCTCACTACTCCTTACCTTCTACAATGTCCCCTGAGGGACCTGTGTCTGAAGCAGAGATGGAAAAAACTCTTCCCTTGGTAGGTTGTTGGGGCACATCTTTAGCTATCTCTTGGGATTCAAGACAGTTCTTCTGAAAGTGCCCAGTCTTGCCAAAATTGTAGCACATCACGTTGTCTATCCCCTACTGCTGGAATCCACATTGTGTTACTATATGCCCCATCCTCTTATAGATATTGCAGAGTCCTATTCCTACACCACTAGTGGAATCGGTCTGACTAGGTCCTACACTACTCTTTCCAACAACACTATGTCCTTCCATAGCAGACTCAGAGTGCTCCTTTCTCTTCTTTCTAGAGCTTTTAGAACTTGCTGAGGTAGGTGTACCATAAGCAGAAGTCAGCTAAGAGAATCTCTTCCCCTTCCCCCTAGGGAACTCTTCTTGGAACAACTGGTGCTCATCCTCGTAGCAAGTTGCTAGCTCCACTATGTTGATCAATATCTGGCACCGGAACCTGAGAACTCTAGACCTGTGTGCTGGAGTCAGCCCCTCCACGAACTTCATGACTTGGCTCTTCTCGATGGTGATAGTCTGGGAGAATTGCTCCAGTTGGTGGAAGGTAGCTTCATACTTTGCCACAAAGAGATTCCCCTGTTTCAAGTTCTTGAAGTCTCTATCAAGCTAGTCTTTCTCATGCTCAGGAAAGAACCTCTCATAAAACACTTCCTAGAACTCCTCCCAATTGATCATCAGCAGATCCTGGTTGGGAAAATTCGCCCGGCATGTCAACCTCCACTATTGGTTAGCCTCCCCTCTAAGCTGGAACGCGGCTAACCAAACCTAGTTCTCTGTTGGGCACTCCATGCCCTCTAGTACCTTTTCCACTTCTCGAAGCCATGCCTTGCATTTCTCTAGTTGGCTAAGCTCATCTAGGGTTGGCAACCCCAACTAGCGGAACTACTTTATCCACAGGTCTCTTTTGCCCTCGTCTTTGTGGCTGCCTCCCATGGACTGAACAAATCCTCACATCATGTCACCTAGCTCGTGTCTCATGTCCCTCCGAGTACCTCCATCCTGCTCTACACCAAACCTTGATGCTGAGGTCTTTCCTTACCCTCAGCCTCTTGGTATCTTGCTGTAAACATAAAAACACAATAGTCGGAGCAACTGTCTCTCTCTCTCTTGTGTAGTCCTACAGAGTCACTAACTCGGACACCACTAAACTAATGTACCTAGTGCTCTGATACTACTCTGTAACGCCCCCAAACTCGATGCTACGGAATCTAAGCTACTAAGCTAGGATTAAATGCATTAATAATGAAATAAACTAAAATCTACCTAGAACATGTGTGTGTAGCTAGTGGCTCCTAACTCTGAATACCGAGCTAGATTGCACTCCAAAGCTGAGCACCTGAGAACAAAACAAAAGAAAACACGCTTGAGTGACTTCTAAGTCACCCAATGCATGTCCACCAAAAACCACGATAGAAAAACTCTAACAACTAAATTCTAGGTTTTCAAAACCAAAACAAGCTCTTTAAATCTCTTTTTGAAAATACTTAAAAACATGTCTTTTCTGGGAAATCTCTTTTTTGGAAATCTCCATGCTTTTCTCAAACATCTTTGTTTTCTATTTTAAAATCACATGATTTATTTCTTTTTTGAAAACAACTTTAGGCTAGACTCTAGCCTAAGCTTCAAAACTCAAATCTGATTAAAACACTGTTTTATGGCTAGATCTAGTCCTAAAACTCTATTCTTATCTTAGCTAGAATTTGGCTAAAACTAAGAAGACAAACTCAGTTCGATTCTAGCTTAAAATTGTACGAATCTCAAATCTGAAAATCATTTTCTTTTCTGGTGCCACCTTAATCAGAGGTGACCTGGCTACAAATGGAGGAAGAGGTACCAACCTCAACCTCCTACGTTGTCATGGTGAAAGTCCCCGTATGAGCATGCTATCGTCCTAGCCAATGGGCCTTACTAATCTTCTCTTTTATTTTTCTCATTTGCACGGAGATGCATTCTCCTAACGCCCCTCTCTTTCTTGGTGCTTGAGCTTACGAGTCATCTTACCTAGCCCATTCAATACCATTCTCTAGGTACCCAGTCTCTCTAACTGGAGCCATAACTCTAGAAATCTTATTTTGAAAACATGCATCTTTTTTATGAAATCTTCATTCTAAATTTCCCTCATTATGGGAATCTTTTCTGTAAAACTTTTCTTTTCTGAAATAGCTTGTCTATGATTATTGCTTAAATCATAAGAAATTTTGATTAAGTAAACAAGCCAAAATACATAAATCAAGCCTTATTACTTGACTAAGGAAAACTCAGCAGAACAAGTCTAGGTTCTTGACTCGGTAGACCGAATTCTCTCAGTATGCCAAAATGGACCCAACTCTGAATGTGGCTCAGGGCCCTGATTCGACAGATCGAATCTAAAGGGTCTACCAAAATCTCTTAGTTCAGTAGACTGAATGATTTTGATCGACTGAAACAGGTATCTGGGGCCAAATTGACAGAAATTCGGCATACCAAACCAAATTCGACATGCCAAAATCTACGTCTTTTGGGAACAACCCCAGTCTTAAGGCCACTAGTTTGTCAGAATTGAGACCTCCAACAGACCCCCTTCCGGTGAACCACCAATCTTGCATAAAACATATATACTACTATGCCAAGTCTATTTCTATTAGGGACAAGTTTCATTGAAAACCATTGCATATATTTCGAGATATAAAATCGAAAGCTATGAAGCCTCATCCCAAGCCACTATATCAACTTCTTGTAAAAATCCACTAAAATTCTAGATAAATCATGGAAAATTCTCAAAATCACATACGACCATGATTTCATGCTCATTAACTCCTTCTCATGCCTTTCAACTAGAATCATAACATTAATCATGCATTTAAAGCTAGAACTGAAAGAGGAAGCAGAGAACAAGAACACGTACACTGTCAGTGATTTCCAGCAATCTCTCTCCCTCAGGTGATCTTTCTCTCACCCATCGGCGTCTCTCCAGCCTCTTCAGTCTCCGGTCGTCCTATCTTCCACTAGTGACACCCAATTCTCCCTTCTCACTCTCTCTAACTCTCTTCTCTTTCTCTAGTTTGCCCTAATTCCTCTCTCTTTCTCTCTGGTGTGCCGATCCCAATGCCTCCACCATCTCCCGATTTTTACTCCTGCACCTTTGGTCGTTGTTCATCTGCACCCATCACCGGAATTCTTGGCGAATCAGCAAAGGAGGTATGGTGGAAGGCTAAGGGGAACTGTGGTGAGCACAATGAAGGGCGGTGGAGGTTGTGTGGCACTGTGATGAGTTGACTCAGCTCTCAATCCGACCCCACTCGATCGCACACGCAGACACATGGCATGCACGATCCAAAATACTACACAATAAAGAAATTACTAAGGATAAAACTAATTAATCAAAGAGAGTCCAACATAAGTTATAATACATAGCTAATTATCCAGATTACAAGAATTAATTACATTTTTTCTAGATAATCTGAGCACAGATATTACAATAGGCCACACTAGCCAAAACCACAAACACATTGAGTCGTGGTGCTTAACGTCAAGCAATCAACTTTGGCCACAAGCAACCACCAAGGTGCACTACACTGCCATGAACTCGTCACCCTATGTAGAAGTGAATCCGTCCCGTAGTCCTCCCACCTAGAGAACCCTCACAATGCCAACACCACTTAGGAAGGCTTTCCTATCACTTAGGACGTTACCAGCCACGAGGCATGTGCACTACCCACTTTGACCATCACAGGGTACGCCCTCTTAGCGTCCTCCACATGGTGCTCTGTGGGAGCATCTCCTCGCCATCCGCAGTACCTCGACTCTCAATGCCTGAAAACAATTGAAGTATTATACCGCAAGGTCCAATCGACACCTCAAACCCGCGGACCCCAACCTCGACCTTGTGAATGACAATCAAAGAGTTTCATACCTCCAAGACCCAACGAACGCTAGCCTACAGTCTCTTGGTCCTCAACCTCAACCTAGGTGACGCACCTGACCATTTGGGAATGTCGTCACATCCCTTGGTCCAAGCAGTACGGCCCATAGTATCTTGGCCTATACACAGAAAACATGGAAAACTCTTTTCCAAACTAAGCTATATCTCTTTTAAAATCCATTTCCAAAACCATTTTAAATCTTTCCAAAATCCACAAAATTCAACGCATTAGGTGTCCACATAAGACCACTACTGATGTGGACAAACCAATCTAGGCAATACAAACCAATCTAGTAAAACTACCAAATTCACCTTTAAAATAGTACTCAGTCCTGATTGAGCATACAAAATTGGGCCGGTCGATCGAACTGGGCTCAGGGCACTAGAAACGGCAATTCAAAATTCAAAATGGTCATCGGAAAATCCCTAGTTCAATAGACTGAAAAAGAATGGTCGACCAAACTGGGTGCACAGTCAACACCCATGGGCCCATAACAGCAGATCGAACAAATTCAACCAACCGAAACAGGGACCAAGGGGACATATCAGACAGAAAAATGGTATAGTGTTCAAAAACATCATACTGATTTTCCCATTTTCAGTAAACATGGCCCAAGCCCTAGCCCACTCAATCGCCCAAGTGGGACTGAGGGACGGATCTACTAGGAAAAATCCAAAATTCATGAATAAAACACAAGATTTAGACACATGAGTCTACTCCAAAACCACAAAAACAAATTCAAATCCATGCATTATAGCTCAAGATATAAAATCGCAATGTTGAGAAGCTCAAAAACGAGCACAGTACATTCAACACATTAAATTCACCATAAATGCACATAAATTCTAGAAATCATTCTTAAGCATTAAATTCATGCAATTCTACTCATTTCTAATCATTTTACACGATTTTGAGGAGAAAGGATGGGATGTGCACCTGGGATGATCTCCAGCACACACACCGCCCAACTCCGACCAACCACACTCACCTGTGATGATCCTCGACCTCATTGGAGCTCCGCACAACCTCAGGAATGCTAGTTTAGAGCTCCTCACGCTGGCATGATCCAAAGCTCTGCTCCACTCTCACACACCCTCTCTCTCTCATGCACCACAGGGGAAGAAGAAGAAGAGGAAGAAGAAATGGAGGAAGAGGGGAGTGGAAAGAAGAAGAAGAGGGAGAAGGAGTGGGGGTGGGGAGTGGCAGAGGAGAAGGCAGTGCGCGGCGGAGGAAGGAGGATGAAGAGAAAGTTGGCGGGGAAGGAAGAAGGAGGAGAAGAATGTAGAAGAAACTAGCTCATTCACCTTTTCTTATATGCATGGAAAAGGTTAGATGGGCATGCATCCATCTACCAAGCACATGCATGCAAACATGCTTGCATGTCCCTAGCCAACCACCAGCATCAAATTTATAGTAATTGATTGAGCTTAAGCAGTGTCTAATGGCTATAAAAATGTTTGCAATGGACTCCTGATTCGGTTCGCCGAAATTCATCGGTCAACCGAAAATCTACAACGATCGGAATGTTTGGTATACCGAGACATTTTGGTATGTCGAAATTCACTTAAGATTTTACCATGCAGAATCCATTAGCTGTTAACTCTATTAGTTAACTATTTATCCATTTTGGTATATCGACATAATTTGGTATGCCAAAAATGACCTTGAACCTATATTTCATTATTTTTCTAAGGATTTCCTACTAGGTTATTAGGTGTTCCTATTTTCCTAGGATCTTGACTCATGTTAGGAGATCATTTCTTATCGTAGAAAGTACAACAAGAAGTGGAAAAATTACATCAAATATTACAACTAAAATTGATAATGTGTTCTCTTGATCATCTTGAGTCTTCCTTGTATTTCCATGAATCTTCCTTCAATCTTTCAAGGACCTTTGTAATTATTTTCTTTTGATGCTCGCCTTGTCTTCAGATATCATCTTCTGAATTTTTTTACATTTGTCCTTGTAAACCTTTTCACATACATGCTTTACATTTCTCAAACACATGCATCAATAAATTCATGAAATTTACTTTGTTATCGTCAAAATAAAATACAGAGTGACCTTTTTCCAACAAGTTTTGGGCCTATCCAAACTACTAACTACTTCCACTTTGGCTGGATCCACCTTAATTCCCTCACCAGAGATAATATGGCCAAGAAATGCGACCTCCTCCAGCCAAAACTCGCATTTCGAGAACTTTGCATATAGTTGATGCTGTCTCAAGGTTTCTAGCACAGTCCTCAAATGCAACTAATGTGTCTTTATATCAGGGGAGTACACCAACACATCATCAACAAATATCACCACAAACTGATCCTGGTAGGGCCTAAATACCCTATTCATTAGGTCTGTAAAAGCAATTGGTGCATTTGTCAACCCAAATGACGTAACTAGGAACTCATAATGGCCATATTGAGTACGAAAAGCTGTCTTTTGCACATCCAATTCTTGGATCCGCAACTGGTGATACCCTGATCTTAAATCAATCTTCGAAAAGACTGATGTTCCCTGCAACTGATCAAACAAATCATCTATCCTAGGCAGAAGGTACTTGTTCTTTATGGTGATCTAGTTTAACATCCTGTAATTTATGCAGAGACGAAGCAAACCATTCTACTTCTTGACATACAAGACAAGTGCACCCCAAGGTGACACACTTAATCTGATGAATCCTCTGTCCAACAACTTGTGAAGCTGATTCTTAAGCTCCCTCAATTCTACTGGTGCCATCCTGTAAAGAGTCTTCGAAATAGATCTAGATCCTAGCACAAGATCAATCTGGAACACAACCTCTCTATATGGTGGCATTCCAAGCAAATCCTCTAAAAAGACATTAAGGTACTCCCAGACCATTGGTATGTCCTGTATCCTCAAAGCTGAAGAAGAAGAAGACATCATCACATTGGCCAGATACCCCATACAACCTCTAGATAGCTGACGGTAAGCTTTAATTGTAGAAATTATCTTCTTCTGCTCCCCTAGCTTGGTTCCTTGCACCACACACCACCACTGACCTGACATTCTGCCATAACTCTCCTCTTGGCACAGTCAATCATAGCTTAATGTTGTACTAGCCAATCCATGGATTACATCATATTCCTACATATCCTTAACTATCAGACTGGTCCTGAAGTCCTGGTCTCCCAATTTCACGTTGACTGACTACAAATACTTCTACACTAGATTGTGCTCTTTTAGTGAAGTCACCACATCAAGATGAAAAGCCAAACTAACCAGCTTGTCTCCAATCTCAACAGTAAATGACTCAGAGATAAAAGAAAATGAACTCCCTGAGTCGAGCAGGACAGTAGCCATTCGGTCAGCTACAAGAAAGGAACCTAGTCATCACATAATAATAACCATCATTAACAACATCATCATAAGGATCAGTGCTAAGTACAACATTACATAAATAAGGAAAGATCATAATACATAACACACTACTACTCCTTATCCTAAACAATGTCCCCAGAAGGACCAGCATCAGGAGCAGCAATGGAAAACACTCGTCCCTTGGTTGGCTGACGAGGTGTAGCTCCAACTAGCTTAGGAGGATCAGGGCAATTTTGTTGGATATGTCTAGTCTTTCAATAGTTGTAGCAGGTCATCTTTTTTGGGTTCCTCTATCGATAGTAATACTATGCTGCAACATGCCCTACACGACCACAAACAAAGCAAGATCTTCTTTCCCCCGTGTTGTTGCTCGAACCAACCAGACTGTATCCAACACTGCCTCCCCTCACAACTAACTCAAAGCACTTGTTCCTTTTCTTCCCAAAGCTCTCAAAACTACCAGAGCTTTGTCCTCTTGAAACAAAAGATCGTGGAGCGAACTTCCTCCCTTTACCCTTGGGGTAATCTTCGAAGAATTGCTAGCGATCTCCCTCATATCGGGCTGCCAGTTCCATTGCATTTGCCAATGTGGAGCATTGGTAGTCGAGAACCCTCGATCGGAGTGCTGGGGTTAGTCCTTCCACAAATCTCTTGGCTCTGCACTTCTCTGTATCAAATGTCTACGAGAACTGCTCTAGCCTAGTGAAGGCCACCTCGTACTTAGCCCAAGTCATGCTACCTTGCTTCAAATTCCTAAATTTTCTGTTTAGCCGATCCCCCTCATGTTTTGGGAAATATTTCATGTAAAAGGCATCTTAGAAATCTTCCAACGAGATCATCAAGAGATCGGAATTTGAGAACTTCATGCGGCATGTAGATCTCCACCACTGGTCAGCATCACCCTTGAACTAGAAGGTAGTCAATCTGACCCACTTCTTTGCTGAGCACTCCATGCCCTCTAGGATCTTCTCAACCCAGTCAACTATGCTTCGCAATCTTCTGGCATACTCTTGCCATCAAAAGCTAGCATGCTAAGTCGATGGAATTCCTTGAGCCATGGGTCTGCCATTATTCCGTCTGTATTATTCCTACTGAAAGTCTAGGCAAATCCCTACATCATGTGGCTCAGCTTCTGCTGGATGCCTCCCCAACCATTGTCCAACTCCTCGGCAGAACTTACTGTAACCATGCCGGCAACAGCCTCGTGCTTGGTGCAGAAGGCCAAATGCACGAGGGTCGGCAAGGTCACGGCAAAACAATAAAAAGCAACTGATAAAAATGTAGGAGTCGCCACCTTGTTTACTTGAAAACGGGAGACAAGGAAAACCGTTTTAAAACATTTAAAACCATGCCATAAAAACCAATGGAAAAGGTCAACATGAACCAGAAACTAGGCAAGGATCCCTATTACGCACGAGGAAGGTATTAGGCACCCTCGTGCGCTCGAAAAATCAGTCTTTCATGGGTTTTCGTTTACTTATATGAAATGTTGGCTTGTCCGCCTGTTTCTGTATGCCCAAGGGCGATATGCCATGCAATGCTACATGCAAGTAGTGCCTTATGCTAAACGTGGGTAGAGGGACTGTAGGGTGTGTCCTAATGCTCAGAAAGGTCACCCGTGCGGTGGGTCAAGCACCGATGCAAGGATATTGCACAGATAGGATCAGAGATCCAACAACACCAAGTGACTTTCATCCTCGCTTTACTATATGCAAAACATGAGCTATCATGCATAAAAATGAATGAAAATAGGCTGGAGGCATCCTGATATATCCAGGAGGACACCCAAAGAAAACCAAAGGAAGATCAGATCGGAAAACATGCTAAACACCATGCCAAAAAGCCACAGTGTGTAGTGGAAAACAGGCAGGTGCGCCTGTATGGTGCGCCACCTATGTGCGCCTATATGGTGCGCCTATCAAAATGCAGGTCAGACAATAAGCTAGACTAGAGTGCCATGCGATATAAAATATTGTAAATTTGTAGAAAACTCATCTGAAAATGCATCATGAATATCTAACAATACCTATCATACATGAGTGGATTTCCCTTCTTCCCACAAGATCACAAGGGAGAGAGGAAACCCAAGAAAGAAAGCATAAATATGGGTCTTGTGCTCAAGGGCATTATGCCTCACACAAGACCACACCACCATACTAAATACAACCAATGGTCTTCAGCCATGCTATCCAGATCTGGATCAGGGACTGTTGCATAAGAAATTCCCAAACAGGAGTTCATGGGGCAACTAGTTCACTAGACCACAACAACAGGCTTACTATGCAAGATGCAAAACTAATATTAACAATGCTATTAGTGGCTGAAATCGTGCACACCAGAACATGACATATCAGAGAATACATACTACGAAAATCACACTCCAAAACACTCGGAAAAGCATGCAAATCATGATGCAAAGTTGGTGGGTTGCACTGTGACCTGGCTGGTGCACCAGATTGGTGCTCTGGCTAGGCGCGCCACCCTGGTGAGCCATGTTGGTGCTCTAGTTTGGTGCACCCCAGCAATTCTGAATCAGATTGCAGTCTGATTTCAGAATCTGGACCAGATGCAAGAGATAACTTGGTTAATTCTATCCAGATCAATCATTTAGATGCTAGAGAACTTAAATATGGTAAATCGTCAAGCATAAAAATCCTATTATTATTTCTCTCCTCAAATCATGCTTATTCATGGGTTATAAGGGGATGTAACTACTGCTTGGTGGATTTCAAGGATTGTGCAATGATTTAATTAGCTTAACAACCATGTAGAGATGATAAACATGTAAAAAAGATGTTTACAGTTCATTTCATAGCTAGTGGTTGCATTGGATCATGAGATGGTAGGTAGCTCAGCCAAGAGAGAAAAAAGGTTGCTAGTGGAAGTCCTTTTAAAGAGTCTCAACAAGGTAACTCCATGGGATGTAAACAGTCTCGAAAACCAACAGCCTTGCGTAGATTCATAAGGAATATCCGCAGGCGAGGGTTACAAGCATAGAAGATGGAAAGCCAACAGTCAGCAGCCTGAGAAGTGGTTGTGTGCCATCATGGTGTGCCACAATGGTGCGCCAACTTGGTGCGCCAAAATGGTGTGCCTGCTTAGTGTGCCACCATGGTGTGCCAGCTTGGTGCTCCATTGTGGTGCTCCTCGTTGGCACTCCCACCTAGCTGTTGGACCATAAGCTTGGGGTCGGTTTGTGCGACGATCTCTAACTAATGTCAAATAGGGTCCAAAAGTGGTTAAGTTGACCGCATCCAAAGCAACATCTTCAGAGAGTTTACCTATGAGCCACCTCAAAATCGGGGTGTATACAGATGCCCCTCCCTAAGCAAGGTCGAGGGACGGAGGGAACCGAGACCAATGCTCAGGGTTAACAAGAAACCTTCATTTTGAGGCTACGGAGGAGTGATGTTTGTTGTAGGCACTAGGTCACTTATCAGGTGGATGCACCGAAAATCATGACTTGTTGCCAAATGCAAATATGCAAATGCAAAATGCGTGCAACAACTGAGCTAAATGCTGGAAATGTGATGCCAATGCAAAAAACAAATGCACGAACCGATGCAAAGCTGATGCTAACATTAGAAACACAAGAATAAGTGCTTGTAAGTGGATGCAATGCTAATGCTAATGCTGAAATGATATGTCAAAAAGCAAAGGAATCCCGCGCACAGATGGAGTCACTGGCGGGAAAATGATAAGTTGTTGGACTAATCAACCAGATTATTGAGGTTATCAACCTAGGGAGGCGGGATATGACAAGTCAGTCAAGTCTTGTCAACTCGAACGCCAGACAGCTTGACGGTTGTCAACCGAGTAGTTAGGGATACTAGCCCAAAGAAAAGGGGCATGACAAACATACTATTTGTCAAGCAAGAAAGAGAGGGCCCTATCCGCACGGACTTAGGGTAAGCAAAGGGATTTCGCGCCCGTGAAAACCCAAAAGAAAAGGATAGAATAGGACCTAGACTGCCCAATCAAAAGTCAAACAACTGGATTTTGCGCTCGCAAACATCCAAGGAAGAGGATAAGGACCTTGACCGCCCGGTCAAAGGTCAAGCAAAAGGATTTCGTGTAACATCTGGGCCTGATTATCCATTTTTATTTATAAACCATGTAATTTATTGTGATATTGCTTAAATGGTTTATTAATGGATAATCTGTTAATTTTAGATGTGTGAGCTTGTGGTTGGCTTTTTGTGCACCTGATTGTGATTTGGGACCAATGTGGGGTCAAGTTTGAGGATGCACAGTCGCCTTGGGTTACGTGTTGGTCTTTTCATTCCCTTCTTTTTCTCCATGCTTCTTCCTTCCCACCCCGAGCCCGCGCCATTCCGTCTTCTTCTTCCGCTTCTTCCACACCTGTGCCACCACCAGTCGACGGCCCGTGCCTCGTCGTCATCTCCGACGCAACGGGTGGCTGGCGTGAGGCGGGAGGAGGAGGGGATGAGAGGGGCAGAGGCGAACGGAAGAGGGCGATGCACGGAGGAAGAGGGAGAGAAAGAACATTGTGCGCGCAACCTAGGAAGGGGGGAGGTGGCCGTTCATGTCGTCTGCCTGCTGGAGAGGCTTCGCTAGGGCACGAGAGGCTTGCCAAAGTGTGGTATGGGTCGCTAGAGGGCTGAGCCAGGTACGCAAATCCTTTCCCTTCCTCTGTTTAGTTTTTATTAAGGATTGGTTAATTGCATGAAATTAAGAGAAATGCATGTTAAATTGTAGAAAAAATCAAGAAATGAATGGGAATGTGATGTATGACATGAGAATGTAGAGATCATGCAGTTAGGATTGATGTTTGCCCCTTCCCCTTGTGATTTTTGTTTGAACTGTGTGATTGATGGAATCATGAATGGTTTGAGGGGTTTTGAAGTAGACTTGAGCGTCTACATCCCATGATTTTATTGAAATTGTTGGTGAATGTTTGGGGGGTCCGATCAAGACTCCCACTTGGGGTGATTTTTCACTACCCGGAAAGGGGTGTGCCCCGTCTGCGAGGAATTCGGTATACCAAATTTATTCGGTATGCCAAAATCCTAGCAGATTATGCCAGAACCAAGGGTTCGGTAGACCGAAATTTCACGGTCGACCGAAACAGGAGGTTTCGGCATACCAAAAATATTCGGTATACCGAAACAGGGAATTTCAGAATACCGAATTGAAAATTCGGTATGCCGTTTTTGCCCAGAACTTGGAATGTTAAAATGTGAATTTTAATGAATGTTAAATGGTTTTAATGGTATGGTGGGTTTATATGAATGATGTTTCCCCATGTAATGACATGGAGGCATGTGGAACCCAAAACAAATGGATTTGGGTGTGGTTTTGGGTTTTAGACCCTATTAATGAATGAAAAAGATGGTTTTATGTGGTTTTGGGCATGAGACCCAATTTACGAGTTTAAGCATGATTTTCATGATTTGAGTTGAGACCCCAGTAGAGGGTTGAGTGTTGCAAGGAAATAGAGTCCTGCAGCGAAAAGAATGAAATGAAAAATGGGTTTATCAAATGTTTTGAAAAGAGAAATTGCATATGATTTTAAAGAGATTTATGAGATTTGTAGGAACCACAATTAGAATAGGGCTTGCCGACAGCAGTAGTGAGACCTCTAATGATGTCAAGGACGTGTCCTTGGTTGTGGTTGCCGAGTTTGTGGTCCGGGGTAGGAGCCTCGAGACTGTGGGGGTACTGTAGGACCTAGGGTACGATAGACCCAGACTACCCTGAGTGCCAGTGCTGGTCAGGCCTGGGGTTAGAGTCCCCAGGTGCTCGGGCACTAGGGCGTCCTGAGGACGCACTCCGTGCTTGTACCTGTGAGGGTACAGTTGAGGCTACGGCTGGGGCGGTTGAACTCCAATGCGGGGTGGTTCACCGCAACACTGCAGTGTGAGTGTGGTGACATGGAATCCTCACTAGCTGCTTGTGGCCAAGTCGATCGCCTATGGCTAGGGTGATGTGGCCAGTTTTTGAGATGAGAATTGTGGATTTGTGTTGGACTAGTTCCTAGCCCTGATTTGTGATGAATTGTGTTAATGGATTAAATGATGCTTTGGGCTAGGAAACTAGATGAAATGGTTTGCTTTTCCTGTGTTGTGCATAAAGATTTGTCGATGATCATAAAGTTTTGAAAGGAAAAGAAAATGTGTTTTGGGCAGGATTGGACTTATGAAATAGTCATAAAATCCTGAAATGAAATGATGATGTTGTTTTAACCAGTTGCCAGCCAGTGTTTATGATTAGGTTTTGAGCTAGAGAGGCATTGTGTTTTAGACTTGATCCGGTCGGAAATGTGAGTTTGAAAGTGTGGTTTTGGGAAGAAATCCCAAGTATTGAGAAAGGAAATGTTTTGGAAAAATGAATTCCAAAAAGGTTTTAAA
Organism: Posidonia australis; assembly: GCA_024699735.1. Taxonomy (NCBI): domain Eukaryota; kingdom Viridiplantae; phylum Streptophyta; class Magnoliopsida; order Alismatales; family Posidoniaceae; genus Posidonia; species Posidonia australis. Next base: position 11,096 of record JAMKQA010000708.1, on the reverse strand, counting down.
AAGAAAATGCAAGGTGTGATTTGAAAAGAGAAAGTGGTTTCGGAAGGAGTTTCCAAATGTTTTGAGAAAAGAAAGAGATATGGCTTTCGAAAAGAGCATGATTTTGGGAATGAATTCCCAAGTGTTTTTCAATAAAAGAAAAAAGGGTTTTCAAAGAAAATCAAGTTTTGAAAAAAAAATTTAAAGAAATGTTGAGTTTTATGGTTTTATCGAGATTTTGTGGTTTGTATGTTTGGCGCGTGTACTGGGTGACTTAGATGTCACTCATGCGTGCTCATTTGGTTTTCAGGTGCAGACCGTGTGCGACCGAGTTTCGGTGCAGGAGTTGGAGCTTCCAGCCACACATGGTGATCCTAAAGGTGAGCCTTAGTTACAGTTATTTAATGTTTTTGTAATTAATGTAATTATGCTTGAAACTATGTTTTGGTAGCGTGCCCGGGACCGGGGCATTACATTTCGTGGCCGCGAAAACCCAAGGAAAAAAGGATATGGACCTTAACCGCCCAGTCAAAGGACCTTAACCCAAGGAAAGCTAAAGAAAGGACCTTGACCACACGGTCAAAGGTCGAACAACAGTATTTCGCGCTTGCGAAAATTCAAGGAAAAGGATAAGGACCTTGACCGCCCGGTCAATGTTCGACTCTGACTGCCCAATTGGAAGCCAAAGAAAAGGATCTCGCGCCTACGAGGAAAAATGAAAAGAAATGACCTTGACCGCCTAGTCAAAGGTTGACTCTGACCGCCTGGTCAGAAGTCAAAGAAAAGGATCTCGCACCCACGAGGAAAAAAGAAAAGAAATGACTATGACCGCCTGGCCAAAGGTTGACTCTGACCGCTCGGTCAGAAGCCAAATAAAAGGCTCTCGTGCCTGCGAGGAAAAAAGAAAAGAAATGACCTTGATTGCCCGGCCAAAGGTCGACTGTGACCGTCCGGTCAGAAGCCAAAGAAAAGGATCTCGCAATTGCGAGAAAAAACGAAAAGAAATGACCTTGACCTCCTGGCCAAAGGTCGACTCTGACTGCCCAGTCAGAAGCCAAAGAAAAGGATAAGGAAATGACCTCGACCGCCCGGTCGAAGGTCGACTCTAACCGCCCGGTCAGAAGCCAAAGAAAAGGATCAAGAAATGACCTCGACCGCTTGGTCGAAGGTCGACTCTAACCACTCGGTTAGAAGCCAATGAAAAGGATCTCGCACCTGCGAGGAAAAAAAGAGAGAAAAGAAATGACCCTGACTGCTTGACCAATGGTCGACTCTGATCGCCCGGTCAGAAGCCAAAGAAAAGGATAAGGAAATGACCTCGACCGCCCAGTCGAAGGTCGACTCTGGCCGCCCGGTCAGAAGCCAAAGAAAAGGATCTCGCTCCCACGAGGAGAAAAAATAAAAGAAATGACCTTGACCGCCCGGCCAAAGGTCGACTCTGACCGCCCGGTCAGAAGCCAAAGGAAAGGATCTCACGCCCACGAGGAAAAAAGAAATGAAATGACCTTGACCGCTCAGCCAAAGGTCGACCTTGACCGTCCAGTAAGAAGCCAAGGAAAAGGATCTTGCGCTTGTGAGAAAAAAGAAAAGAAATGACCTTGACCACCCGGCCAAAGGTCGACTCTGACCGCCCGATCAGAAACCTAAGAAAAGGGTCAGGAAATGACCTCGACTGCCTGGTCGAAGGTCTACTCTGACCACCCGGTCAGAAGCCAAAGAAAAGGATAAGGAAAATGACCTCGATCGCCCAGTCAAAGGTCAAACAAAAGGAATTCGTGCCTGTGAAAATCAGAAAAAAGCAAAGGAAAGGACCTTGACCGCCTGATCATTGGTCAAACCAAAGGATTTCGCACCCGCGAAAATCCAAGGAAAGCATGGGATTGAAGGATCTCATCCGCTCAGAACGAGAATCCGAAAAAAGGAATGCGATAATCCCTAAACTGTCCCTTAGGAAGGAAGCTGGCTCAGTTGCACTATGGAGGGCACAACTGTAATTGTGCTAGCTGCTAGCTCTGTTGCACAGAAACTAGTGCTCTTGCTGAGATGCATATGTAATATCCTCTGAAAGAACCCTGTTGGAGTTCTGATCTCAATTGGCTTGGTTTGCGAGCTTCGCAAAAAGTTGGGGCATATTTGCAATTTTCCGAAACTGGAGGGGCCTTATTGCAAATTAGCTTGATATGGCAAACTTCTGAAGGCTGTATTGCTGTTGTGCTGTTGATATTTGAAATTCTACTGAGTGCTAGCATGTTTCTGCTCAAATGCAAATTTCACAATGTCAGGGGGTTTTCTACAAATTACCCCACTTGGTGAATTTATGGGAGGCTATGTGCTTATTCTCTTAACAATTTGCCTTTTGCATTTTGCAAACTGTTGAGTGCTGAGAATAACAATGCAATTCCTGTAGCCATTCTGTGCCTTAAACCTTGGAAATTTAGATACTTGCACCGCTTGTGTATGATGGGGCCCACTGGATAACTGTCACAATTGCTAAATCATATCTGCTAGGGCATCTAACCGTGGTTACACCAAAAACTATTATGATGTCCTACAAACATTGATTGGTGCACTAATTGTTGAGCATCATTAACATCTGCAGGTTTGAAGCATATCATTCTCGTTGTTGAATATTGCCAAGGTTGAAGTGAAATGGCACTTGTTATGTGCTACAGCTAGATTCTGGAAGCCCATTTTCCATGTATTTTGCTTCAGGCAGACAGAGCTTTCTCTTGCCTTGGAAGAAGTCTGACGAATCCGCGGGCTATTGATGTACATGTCACCAGCTAGTTTCATGTGCGGTGACAGACATGCTTCTGTGTTGCGTCAACTGACAGGCTTATCCTGAGGTGCTTGCGAGAAGCGCCATCTGCATGCTCCCAAAAGTAGTACCGTCTCCATGATCTTCTTGACTTAGAAAGGTAGCTGGCATGCCCCTAGTCAAAGACCTATTTCCAACCAAAAAGCAGTTAACATGCCCCTAGTTGAAGATCCCTTTTCTTTCTTTTTTTGCCAATATTCCGACTCAAAAAGGCAGCCGGCATGCCCCTGGTTGGAACGTGGGCAAACGCCTTGCAAAGCAATGCAAAATGTAAAAGTGGTGTAATCGAAAATGCTGAATGCCAAATGATTTATGCAAGACTCAGAAGATGGAAGTAAGATTTATGCATGATGTATAGAAGATATGCCCTCAGCGCCTAGGAAGCCTTCATTGCCTGCTACAAAGAACTAGAATGTCCTCAACTCACTTGGTGCTACCTGGATCCCTGGGTTTATGGTGGCTCTCACTCAACCAATGGGCTTTCGGAATAAAATGGGCTCCATGCCAAACTCCTAGGGCCCTACACAAACTTTTTTCAATAATTCATTTTTCTTTTACTCCCTCAAAGGCATGCTGACTTACCCTATCCTTGCTTGGAGGTAATAAACACCTATGCTGGTGGCTGGCTGCTTTCTTTTCTTTTTGATGTAAAAGGGGTGGCTAGTCCCTTCGAACACATGGGCTTGGTAGGTGTATGCTTCGACTCCTCTCCAAGTTATGTGAAAGGTATAGTGTCGTGCTGCATGCCTCTCTCATTGGAGCCAACTTCTATCTATAACTTCTATCTCATATTTCTTTTGTGCTCCGAAGACTATATTTTTATTGGCTTACACTCTCTCCCAACCTATCATTTTTTTCACCCTCTGGAGGTATAGGCCCCTTAGGAATTTGTACGTTTCGTCCACTTTCCCACGAATACTGGCTCCCTCACTCCCTAGGTCACACAGGTAGTAACGCGTGAGGAGGATCAAAACTCTTCCTAAGCAGGTTGGCTTCCCAATTTTCCTCATCGGGCAATGGTTATGCCAATGTTTCATATTATGATTACAGTGTAAACGAAAGGAAAATACAATGCATATTTAGGTGATGTGCGGATGCAATAAACAAGAAATATAGCAATGCATGGCCTATAATGAAATGTTTTGCAAGGCTCGGGAGTGGCCGACGATCACTAGTAGTACTTCTCAATCTTGGGGCGCTAATGGGCGACAATAATCGGTCCAGCGAAAGCTTTCTCCAATTCTTGAAGCTTGGTCCTGGTGATTCAGGCTGCAGTGGTGAAACAATTGTTTTCCCTTTCTGATTCTATCGTGCTCTACTAAGTCCTCCGCAGGCACATCCAATTGTTCTTGGAATAAAATGTCCAAATCTCCAACTGTATCATCTATTAGGCTCTTGAGTTTGCCTTCTGAACAGGATCTTGTGCTGCTACTGCCTGATGCACTGCCAACTATTCTGACTTTGCTAAGCACTGTACAACTCTGAAACTGCTTATAGGTCTGCTCTGACAATGAATGACTATTCTCTGGAAAAATTAAACTGCTTGAGGCTATGAACAAACTTTGGCTTGGATTCAAGACGCCTGCACTGGTGAAGTTAATTACATCGCGGGAAATGATCATCTTGGGGGACTTACTGAAGCACAAGGGTCTCTTCTATTGGTATTGATACTCGTATCCCAATCCTTCGTGCTCTCTCCATTCTTCCACCTTGACCGGTTCAGCGATTCCTTGGCCGCATCGCCCAAGGGATTCCTTTCTCGTATCCCCACTTGTGACACAAGTTTGACCATCAAACGAGGATCACTACTAATGTTCAAGGGTAGGAATGGAATTTACTGGCTCAAACTGGTTGACACGGTACAGAACATTATAGGTTTAAGGCTCAAAACGGATGGGGTTTGGAGCTAGAGCAGAGATTGCCTCAATGGTAGGACTAATCAAACTAATTGACTCCTTGGAAACACCAAGGAAGGATAGATACAACTGGCATAAAAACAGTAGGACGAATAAAAGATCAGACAATCAACAAGAAAAATGGAATTGACTCTCGAGGGGCCTACTGCTCCCAGGGCTGAATGCTTAGGTAATGGCTAGCTAACTATGTTGGGTTGTGCTGGTGGTGCTTGTGTGGCTACTGATGTAGGCTCGGGGCCTGCCACCTGCGTGCTAATAACGATGACCTTCTGGTCAATCAAGTCCTGGATTGCGTTCTTTAGTGTAAGACAATTATCCGTCGAGTAGCTTGCGACTCGATGGAAATTGCAGAACGCGCTCACATTATACCATGCAGGAAGCAAACTTGGTGGCGAGTGAACCTTAGGCAGCCCCAAAAGGGATGCGACTTTAGGGAACACCACGCTCAACGGCTCCACTAAAGGGGTATAGTGGCACTTGTCACGGTGTTACCGCCTCGACTACGGATGTGCCAATGGCGGGCACATCCCCACAGGTGGGGTAGGATAAACTAGAGTGGCAGTGGGAGTGATTTATGGTGCATGAGGTGCTCTAGGTGTGGGCGTGGATGCATAAACTACTTGGTGCTAAGGGAGCGGATGGACATTCGTAGGTGCAGCAGTGGATCTAATATAGGAAACTACATCCCTGGAGGGGTCCCGCCACTTGGGTTGATTGGCATTATGGTTGTTGTTGTTGTTGCAGCTGCTAGCACCATTATGTGAGGAAGTGGCCTGTTTGTCAAATGCAGAGAATGCTAGAAAAATGCTACCACGTAGTGAAATCTCAACACGAGCACCCGCCCGAAGCAAAGTAGAAAAAGTGGTGACTAGCTGTATGCTAAGCAAATCCCCGACTGCTGGTTGTGCTCCTCGGATCACGATCTCAATAGACTCCTCGTCGGAGGGTCTATCTTTGACCTGCGAAGCCAAGGACTGCCAACGTCCAACACACTCCCCAAATGTTTCTTGGGGCCTCTACTTAATTGCAACTAAGTCCTCACGCTTTGGGACTAGGTCGAGGTTAAAGGAATATCGTTCGAGGAACGCCTGCGTAAGGTCATCCCAAGTCTTGATGGTGGCCATGTCGAGGGAAGTGAACCACTTCAACGTGGGCCCCGTAAGACTCTTCTGGAACAGGCAGATTAACAACCTTACGTCAGCTTGGAGCTGGGCGAAGTCACCGCAATAGGCTTTGAGGTGGGAAATTGGGCAGCCCGTACCATTGTATTTTTCGAACTCCAAGATTTGAAAGTTCGGAGGAAGAGTTGCCTTCGGAAAATAACAGAGGTCCCAGAATTGGTAGGACCGGTAGTCCCCGCCTTGCACTTGTCGGAGTGTGTGCTCCAAATCATTCACCCTCGCAAGGAGAGCGTCTAGAGCTAAAGCCGTAGCAGATTGTGGAATCGTGGCGGGTGCCGTGTACACTGTATGGGTCGCCCCTAATGGCTCCTCCAGATCCACCATTCCACCGTCTGGTGCTACGGTAGGATGGCCAATGTACCCGTGCATGGGTGCTATGTGCTATAGGACAAAAGAAGATGCTTGTGTCTGATACATGGGTGAGGATAAGGCAGGGGGTGGTGCTACAGGTGGTGCAGAATGTGGGAGCAAGAGCTGTTGGACCGGAATGGCCCCTGGTACTACACTCACGGTGGGTTGCGCTCCCGCAACCTAGAAGGCTGGCCACCAGATAATGGAAATGCATGCTATGGTGGGTGTTGTGGCGGTGTTGCAAATGGCAATGTCGACCCCCCAATTGCCGGAGAGACGAGGGATGGCAACGGCTGTGGGGGTGGTGCAGTGGGTGCAATCTGTGGTCCTAGGGCTGGTTGCAGAGGCAACTCGAGAGTCGAGAAGGGCAAACTAGAAAAGGGCTGGAGTGCCAATGCCAATCCCTGCAACTGCTGGGCAAGGGCCAACATTTGTTGCAGTTGCACAGTCATGGGATCATCACTAGGGGCTCCAAAGGATGGAGGCAAAACAGGGACAGAGGAGACAGGAATTTGAGACTCCAATTGTCCAAACTGGGGAAAGGCTACTACTAGACAGCCGTAATCAGAGGGGGGCTGGAAAACACATAGTCCTGAGGAGGAGGAGCAAAAGGAGTCTGGGAGAAGGTCATGGGAAGAGACTCAATTACTGAGGCCCCAAAAGCAGTAGAAGACCAAGCTGAAGGTCCTGAAGGCAGGGTAGCCACAGGGACAAGGAACTAGGATGGCAGAGGTCCTCCGGAGGCTAAAGCAAAGGTGGAGGCAGCAGTGATAACAGGGACAGAGACAAATGAAGGGTATGCCGAAACAAGGACCTCTTCCAGCATAGCAAAGGAAAGGGGCTCGCTGGTTTGCTGGGCCATAGTGGATCGCAAGTGGGTACGGATTAGACTGCGACTGGGAACAAGAGGACGGACCCTAGGACGAGCTATCGTCAAAGGTGACGGATAACTCGAGAGATGTGGTCGAGAATCGTGTCGCACCAGGTGTCAGTGAAAGGAAAACCTGAAGCTCTAGCTAAAGAACTCGCACACTGACTAGTACTCTATGTACAAAAACAAACAAACAAGTTAAAAAAGATGCAGTGCTTATGATGGTATGAGATGCAAATGAATGCTTCTAGCATGCGCTCTCTCACAGTCTAGGGGTGTCCTACCAAGCCATTTACACCGGGTTCACATAGGGGTCAATGGGTCTCCGAGTCAAAGTTAGAAGCTAGAGGTTCCCGTTCTAAATCCTAGCCAAAGCTTAGGCAGTAAACGGGTGGTGCATTCGGGGCCTCGTCCTCTACCAAAGTAGTAGGTTGTACCCTCTACTAACACCGACACAACCCCGGACAAGGGGGGACATACCGGTATTTCATCCCACGCCAAAGCTATAGAATGAGAAAATCGGGAAATGCCCTTCGCAAACAATAGGTGTACTCAAGAGATGAGATGATGCATGCCCTATATGATGAATGCAAAATATGCTTTAAGTCTTTTACTTGCAAATTTATTTAACCATGGGGGAAAGTTTGCAATTTGTCACTAGTTTGTGTCCGATTTATTAATTTTGGTTTTTATGTCTTTATTAACCAAATGGGGAGAGAAAACATGTCTCTAATCTCTTAAAATGACATATACAAGAAGGAAAGAAAACATGCAAAGCAACCATCTATCAACATACAAAAGGCATGTGCATGTTATGTGCAAATGGTGGCATAGCAAATGTGTAAAAGAAAACACCCATCATACAAAAGGCATGCATAAAACGTAAAGAAGATACAACTTATGCTACAAAGGGGACAGCAAAGCAAAGCATGGAAATAAGCAAGCAAGGAGAAAAGCCAAAGTAAATGAAAGAAACCCAAAACAAAAGCTGAGATCTGGTTATCCCCAATGGAGTCACCAGTTCCTGTAACCATGCCAGTGATAGCCTCGTGCTTGGCACAGAAGGCCAAATGCGTGAGGGTCGGCAAGGTCACAGCAAAACAATAAAAGGCAAATGATAAAAATGCAGGAGTCGCCACCTTGTCTACTTGAAAACGGGAGATGAGGAAAACTGTTTTAAAACATTTAAAACCATGTCATAAAAACCAATGGAAAAGGTCAACATGAACCAGAAAATGGGCAAGGATCCCTATTAGGCACGAGGAAGGTATTAGGCATCCTCGTACACCCGAAAAATCGATCTTTCATGGGTTTTCATTTACTTATATGAAATGTTGGCTTGTCAGCCTGTTTCTGTACGCCCAAGGGCGATATGCCATGCAATGCTACATGCAAGTGGTGCCTTATGCTAAACGTGGGTAGAGGGACTGTAGGGTGTGTCCTAATGCTCAGAAAGCTCACCCGTGCGGTGGGTCAAGCACCGGTGCAACGATATTGCACAGATAGGATCAGAGATCTAACAACACCAAAATGACTTTCATCCTCAATTTACTATATGCGAAACATGAGCTATCATGCATAAAAATGAATGAAAACAGGCTGGAGGCATCTTGATATATCCAGGAGGACACCCAAAGAAAACCAAAGGAAGATCAGATCGGAAAACATGCTAAACACCATGCCAAAAAGCCACAGTGTGTAGTGGAAAACAGGCAGGTGCGCCTGTATGGTGCGCCACCTATGGGCGCCTATATGGTGCGCCTATCAAAATGTAGGTCAGACAGTAAGCTAGACTAGAGTGCCATGCGATATAAAATCTTGTAAATTTGTGGAAAACTCATCTGAAAATGCATCATGAATATCTAACAATACCAATCACACATGAGTGGATTTCCCTTCTTCCCACAAGATCACAAGGGAGAGAGGAAACCCAAGAAAGAAAGCACAAATATGGGTCTTGTGCTCAAGGGCATTATGCCTCACACAAGACCACACCACCATACTAAATACAGCCAATGGGATTCAGCCATGCTATCCAGATCTAGATCAGGGACTGTTGCATAAGAACTTCCCAAACAAGAGTTCATGGGGCAACTAGTTCACCAGACCACAACAATAGGCTTACTATGTAAGATGCAAAACTAATATTAACAATGCTATCAATGGCTGAAATCGTGCACACCAGAACATGACATATCAGAGAATACATACTAGGAAAATCACACTCCAAAACACTCAGCAAAGCATGCAGATCATGATGCAAAGTTGGTGGCTTGCACCGTGACCTGGCTGGTGCACTAGGATGGTGCGCCAGGTTGGTGCTCGGGCTAGGTGCGCCACACTGGTGCACCATGTTGGTGCTCCAGTTTGGTGCACCCCAGCAATTCTGAATAAGACCGCAGTCTGATTTCAGAATCTGGACCAGATGCAAGAGATAACTTTGGTTAATTCTATCCAGATCAATTATTTAGATGATAGAGAACTTAAATATGATAAATCATCAAGCATAAAAATCCTCTTATTATTTCTCTCCTCAAATCATGCTTATTCATGGGTTATAAGGGGCTGTAACTACTGCTTGGTGTATTTCAAGGATTGTGCAGTGATTTAATTAGCTTAACAACCATGTAGAGATGATAAACATGTAAAAAGGATGTTTACAGTTCATTTCATAGCTAGTGGTTGCATTGGATCATGATTCATTTATTAAAACAAAATCCATACAGTGCAGAAATTATAATGATACAGAGACATATGAACATACATGAAGGAGCATCCAAATTATCATAAAGTCTTGAAAAAGATCATTACTATACAGATTACATATCAGTTGGTTGCATGCTTTATTCAGAGTATTGTCTAAAAGTTAAGTAAAGGTCCTACCTTGCCTAAGATGTTTCCTCCTTGGATCTAAGTAAAACTCCTTCTTGTTGCTTTGGATCTGTTGGGAGTGCGAGAATATACTCTAGAAAAGAGTGTAAGTTGCTGGGAATAGAAAGCTTTGCTGACAGTAGGTGGGTAGCTCAACTGAGAGAGAATAAAGGTAGCTCAGCCAAGAGATAGTAGGTAGCTCAGCCAAGAGAGAGAAAAGGTTGCTAGTGGAAGTCATTTTAAAGAGTCTCAACAAGGTAACTCCATGGGATGTAAACAGTCTCGAAAACCAACAGCCTTGCGTAGATTCCTAAGGAATTTCTGCAGGCGAGGGTTACAAGCACAGAAGATGGAAAGTCAATAGTCAACAGCAACAGCCTAAGAAGTGGTTGTGTGCCATCATGGTGCGCCACAATGGTGCGCCAACTTGGTGCGCCACAATGGTGCACCTGCTTAATGCGCCAGCTTGGTGCTCCATTGTGGTGCTTCACGTTGGTTCTCCCACCTTGTTGCTGGACCATAGACTTGGGGTCGGTTTGTGCGAGGATCTCTAGCTAATGTCAAATAGGGTCCAAAAGTGGTTAAGCTAACCGCATCCAAAGCAACATCTTCAGAGAGTTTACCTATGAGCCACCTCAAAATCGGGGTGTCTACACTTACTACAAGAGTCGTACCCCTGCCTCGACCTCTAGGCGGCATTTTGTTATTACCACAAACAAACTAATAAACTCACAAGCAAACATATCAAGTGCAAACATTTTCCATTGTGCAGTCTTTAAGGAGCCACTAACTGGACACTATTAATCTGGTGTACTTAGTAAACCTAAGCTCTAATACCACTCTGTAATGCCCCAGCACTACACAATAGTACAGAAACTACCTAAATAATTAATTAAATTTAAATTGCAAAATTAAACAATTATATGATTAAAAATTACTACCCAAACCTGTATGCGGCTGTAGACACCCCAATTTTGAGGTAACCCAGGAATGAGTGTCCCTATGTTGCTTTGGATGCGATCAGCCCTTAAACCGAGCCCCAAACCCATTAGCCAGAGCCCAAATCAGACATTTGTGAGCAGAGTTGGCGCACCAATGTGGCGCACCAA